>MU787154.1:11120-43968 GCA_026770625.1 Nicotiana glauca
TTTGGCTAGGAGTTCTTAATTATTGTGAATATTAGACTAATTCCTACTCAGTTTCATACTGTAAATAGTATACTCTTGTGACATGTGTCTATGCGACTCACTAATCTCTTACAAGTTTTCTATTTTGGCATTTGAGGCATAATCAAGAGAAGTTTCATTTGAAGAACCTAGTTCATCAAATTATGCTCATGAGAAAGTTCATGTATGTTTCTATTCTTTGCACAATTAGAAAAATTTAATTATCAATCATGAGCAAGAGTCCTAGATATACCAAACATCCTAACAATTCTATCCGTTGGGCAAATTAAACCAGTTTCATTGAGACTAGAAGTCTAAGTGTAACGGAACCTTCTCCTAAATTTTAGCAATTATAATTAATCTCTAAGGAGACCGGAACTCTAAATTGATTAGACCTCAATGTGACCTCTGAAAAGGCTGCAGGTTCTGAGTAATTATTATCCCCTTTAAAACCCCAAAAATCACTCCATAACTGTCATTCTTTACAAAACCCATGATCATCCTCTCTCTCTCATTTCTGAAACACTCCAACGTTCTTCACACAATCAAAATCTTCTTAGGGTTTTCAGAAATCTTTCACCATGACAAATCCCCAAGACAACCCTGGTACTCCACCACCTGTTTCACCTAACACCTCATCTTCCACACCACCAGTCGAAACCCCAAAACCTAGATTCCGTCGCCAGAAAATGCTGGCAAGAAAAACCGTAGCTACTGGTTCCATGAGAAAATCCTTAAATGAAAAATAACAATCCAGCCAAAGGAAAAAACTCTAAGCAACAGAGACCAATTATAGCTCTGAATCCGATGATTTCATCTCTGCCAGTGAAGGAGATAAACCTGGATCTTCTGACACTGTCACACATCAAGAAACCCTAAAAGAGGTAAATAATTGCTTTGTTCCTGTTGATGTAGTTCAAAAAGTAGAGAGTAGGTATGTTCTGATAGGGGCTGCAAACGATGTGTCTAGGACTGATTCTGCAAAATTAAAGAAGAAAAGGAGTAAGGAGGTGTTATCTATTTGTGGGAATGGGGAAGATGGAGTCTCGAAGTCAGGGGGAAGTGGATCAGGTGAGGCTGCTGAGGGGTTGGTGAATCTCAGCAAGCAACAAGATGAACCTGGTTAATCTGGGGAGGAGAACTTGGCTGACTTATTGAAGAAAGTGGGGGCCATCTATAACCCAAATAAATGCAAGGCTTCCTCACAAAGGACCCCTGCTGCGTCCAAACCAACCAAGAAGAGCAAACCATCATCACCCAAATCTGCTCCTAGGGTTAGAGCTACCAGAAGTAAGGTCAAGGAAAGTGAAGCAGAATTGAAAAGGGCTTTAGAAGAAAGTAAGAAAAAGAGAAAAGAGAAAGGGAAAGCAAAGGTAGGTGAAAGCTCGGAGGCTGTGGTTGAAGAAGAAGAAGATATGGAGCAGGTCCATCAAGAAAAGACTACTACTGTGGATGTTCCTACGGCCAAATCCAAGGGATCTAGAATTTCTGTCAAGAAGCCCTCCAAGCCTGCTGAACCTGTTCTTGCCAAAAGAACAAGGTCAGCTGCAAAAGGAAAACAAGTGAAAATTACTGAAGAAGATGATGAATTGAGTAATGATAAGGAAGAAAAGTCAGAGAAGGAACATGACAGATATGCCATGTTTGTCAAGAGGAAGATTTTGAAAGGGAGACTTCTCAAGAACCTGGAGGAGCCAGGTATGATAAGGCTTCTGACTGCACTAGAAGCACAGGGTTGGAAGGACATGGTCCTTCATATGGATGGAAAATTGGCCAGGAAAGAACTTGTAGAGTTCATGGCAAATGGGACAGTGAAGAATGGGCTGGGGACTAGCAAAGTGAAAGGTGTCAAAGTGAAGTTCAATGCAGCAAAGCTGGGCGAGATTCTAGACATCCCTAGTGAGGGATATGATGACTACACAAGGCAGAGGTGGCCTTGCCTGGATGGGTTGCCTACTGATCTTCAGATCACAAGGAACTTTTGTGACACCAAAACTGATAAAGAGGTACCTGAGGCCAGGCAGTTCAGAAGAGTGAAATGAGGCCAGACCACAAAGTGCTTTTTGACTTTGTGAACAAATGCCTTCTGCCCAGATATGAAAGAAGGCATACAACAAATTACATGGATCTGGTACTTATGCAATGTTTGAGTGAATGGAAGCAGATCAACTGGCCTGCCTTTATTGTAAAGCTGCTTGAAAGGGTGATCAATGGCTCAAAAGCTCATGCCATTCCCTATGGATTTATCTTAACAACTGTGCTTGAACGATTGAATGTTCCCCTGAAAAAGTGGAAAATGGCCTCGAGCAAAGAGCATTTTGGCATCAAAACCCTTCAAGCTTGTGATTATATGCTCAGTACAGCTCCTATTGAACCTGGTTCTTCAGCAAAAACTCATGTGAATAGCAAGGTCAGAGCCTTAGTTCAGGAGGTTGGGGAAAAAGATGCTGAGATGGCAAGGCTTCAGGACAGAGTTGCTGAATTAGAGGGAGAAAGGAATGGGTTGAGAGCTGAACTTGCTAAGGAGAAGGAGAAAAATGAAGGAATGCTTCAACAGATGCTCAACTTGCTACAAACCCAACCCTCCAGCTCTTCTAAGCCTTAGGTGCCCTGTCCTAGTGTGAACCAGTCTAGAACCCCCCCTCAGTAACCCAGTTTGGGATTCTATCTGTTTATTTTTTGCTCATGGTTTGGTAATTTTGTTTTTCTTTTTGTGGACTGCTGTGTAGAAACACCCCACTAATCAATGAATGCAGCTTTTCTTGCTTTTTGTTAATTCTGTTCTTAATAGGTATTTTTGATGAGTTGATTTTTGATTAACTAAAGCATGTGTTCACTTGCAGTTGCCCCAGTGGCCATGAGTACTAATTAAATTACTGGGATTCACATTAGTTATGCAACTTTTCGATGATGCCAAAAGGGGGAAGATATTGTGCTTAAATTCATTATCTGAACTAGTGATGTTTATGACCTAACTTAATCTGTCCCTTTATGACAAATTGAAAATTTTCTAAGTGTTGATATTTCAGCTGAGTTTCACAGGTTTTCTGATCTCTAAAAGCACAGAGTTTGTCATCATCAAAAAGGGGGAATTTGTTGGCCCAAGTTCAGTTGAAGTTTTGAAGATTGACAAATGAACTCAGTGAAGGACCTGGTCCATCTTGGGAGACACAGTTAGTCATAACCATTGCACATGGAAGGCACGTGAGGAAGATATGTATTGAAGATTGCGCAGCAAATATCTTCTGAACGGAATCGAAAAGGTTGCATTGAGTTCTAAGGAGGACAGTCTCCTTATGACAAGAGAACACAATCCTAAGCTAGGATACGGATGGGAGTTTGTATTGGTTAAGGACTCAAATCGACTAAGGATAAGCATTGGAGTCTCGATCAAACTCTAACTGCTAATCTATTAAATAACCAAGTTGTTCTCTTTTACAGGTAATGCACATACGCAGAAGTTAAGCATATTTGAGAGAAAAAAGAGCAAGTCTGATTTGCAAGCAATATATGCGAGATACAAGTGTGCACGTCTGAAGCTACATGAACTAAGATAGAAGAATCAGTTTCATCATTGTGTTTGTTCTAAGTCTAGTTCAATTGTAGTAGGTTTTAATATTGTACCTTTCAGCTTTCTTAGAAGCAATTGTATTAGGTACTTTGAGTATTCAAGTTAGAGTTAACTTGAAGGTGTCGCAACAGTTGAGGCTGTGTGCTACACTGGGATTAGAGTTAATCCTTAGGTTTACAAAGAGTTTTGTAAATGCAGTTTTTGGCTCAGTGATTTAGTGGAGTTTGGCAAAATCCTACTAAGTAGTAGGTCGTTGTTTTTTCACCTTTTGAGCCAAGTGTTTTCCATGTAAAAATCTCTGTGCACTTCACTTTCAGTACTTATTATTCCACAAACTGCTGTAGTTAGAACACTTAGAAGAACCAGGTTCTTCTAATGCGAAAATTAGGTACCACACAAATCACCCCCCCCTCGTGTGTGGTATTGACGTTAATAACATCAGGTGCCCAACTCCTACTGAAGTGCTCTCCAGAAACGCGAGGTAAACTGCGTACCCCGGTCCGAAATGATCGATGCCGGCACCCCATGAAGGCGAACAATCTCTCGAATGTAGATCTCAACTAACCTCTGCGATGAATAAGTGGCTGCAACAGGAATAAAATGCCGCTGACATGGTCATCCTATCAACAATAAACCAAATAGCATCAAACTTCTTCCGAGTCATCGGAAGTCCAGTAACAAAATCCATGGTAATCCTCAACCACTTCCACTCGGGGAGCTCAATCCTCTGAAACAAACCACCAGGCCTCTAATGCTCATACTTGACCTGCTGATAGTTCAAACAACTAGCCACATATGCAGCAATATCTTTCTTCATCCTACGCCACCAATAATACTGCCGCAAGTCCTGGTATATCTTCGCGGCGCCCAGGTGAATAGAATACCGAGAGCTATGGGCTTCTGCTAAGATCAACTCTCGAATCCCATCGACATTGGGCACACAAACTTGCCCCTGCAAACTTAAAACACCATCATCATCTAAGGTCACCTTCGTGGCACTTCCGCGCTGCACCGTGTCTCTCAGTACACATAAATGGGATCATCAAACTGTCGATCTCGGATACGCTCCAATAATGAAGAACGAGCGACCGTGCAAGCTAACACTCTGCTAGGCTCAGAAATGTCCAACCTCACAAACCGATTGGCCAAGGCCTGAATATCCAAAGCAAGTGGTCTCTGGCTGACTGAAACATAAGCAAGACTACCTATGCTGGCGGACTTCCTACTCAATGCATTGGCCACCACATTGGCTCTCCCCGGGTGGTATAAAATAGTAACATCATAATCCTTCAATAGCTCCAACCATCTCCGCCGCCTCAAGTTCAACTCCTTCTTCTTGAACAAGTATTGCAGACTCTTGTGATTAGTGTACACCTCACATGTCACACCATATAAGTAATGCCTTCAAATCTTTAAAGCATTAACAATGGCTGCCAACTCTAGACCATGAATCGAATAATTCTTCTCGTGGATGTTTAAAGCATAAGCAATGACTCTACCATCCTGCATCAATATCGCACCAAGCCCAATACGGGAAGCATCACAATAAACTGTATAGGGTCCTGAGCCTGTGGGCAAGACCAATATCGGTGCCGTAGTCAGAGCTGTCTTGATCTTCTGAAAGCTCTCCTCACACTCGTCTGACCATCTGAACTGGGCACCCTTCTGGGTCAATCTAGTCATCGGGGCTACTATGGATGAAAATCCCTCCACGAACTGGCGATAATAACCTGCTAACCCTAAGAAACTCCGAATCTTAGTAGCTGATGCTGGTCGAGGCCAGTTCTTGACTGCCTCAATCTTCTTCGAGTCCACCTGAATACCCTCTGCTGATATAAAATGACCTAGAAATGCAACCGAACTCAACCAAAACTCGCATTTCGAGAACTTAGCATACAACTGACTATCCTTCAGAGTCTGAAGAACCACTCTGAGGTGTTGCTCGTGCTCCTCCTGGCTGCGGGAGTACACCAGAATATCATCAATAAAGACTATCACGAACAAGTCCAAGTATGGTCTGAACACTTACTTCATCAACTCCATAAATGCTGCTGGGGCATTGTTCAGCCCAAATGACATGACCAGAAACTCATAATGCCCATACCGAGTGCAGAATGCTGTCTTAGGGACATCAGACGCCCTAATCCTCAGCTGATGGTAGCCAGATCTCAAGTCTATCTTTTAAAACACCTTTGCACCCTGAAGCTGGTCAAACAAATCATCAATCCTCGGCAGTGGATACTTGTTCTTTATCGTCACCTTGTTAAACTGCCGGTAATCAATGCACATCCTCATCATCGATCCATCCTTTTTCTTCACAAATAACACTGGTGCGCCCCAAGGATAAACGCTAGGCCTGATAAAACCCTTCTCTAGCAAATCTCGCAACTGGTCCTTTAACTCCTTCAACTCTGGCGGGGCCATGCGATACGACGAAATGGAAATGGGCTGCGTGCCTGGAGCTAGATCAACACAGAAATCAATATCCCTATCGGGCGGCGTACCTGGCAGGTCTGGAGGGAAAACCTTGGGGAACTCACGAACAATAGGAACAGAGTCGATATAAGGAACCTCTATGCTGGAATAGCGAACATACGCCAGGTAAGCTATACACCCCTTCTCGACCATACGTCGAGCCTTCACATATGAAATAACACTGTAGGTGACACGTTCTAGGGTCCCTCTCCACTCCAATCGGGGCAAATCTGGCAAAGCCAAGGTCACGGTCTTGGCGTGACAATCCAAGATAGCATGATACGAGGACAACCAATCCATCCCCAATATAACATCAAAATCCACCATGTCTAAGAGCAATAAATCAACATGGGTCTCAAGTCCCTCCAACACTACCACGCAAGAACGATGGACTCAGTCGACCACTAAAGAATCACCCACCGGTTAGATACATAAACAATGATACCCACAGCATCACTAGGCATTGCCAGGTAGGGTGCAAAATAGGACGACACATACAAATACGTAGACCAAGGGTAAAATAGCATTGAAGTATCCCTATCACAGACCAAAATAGTACCTGTAATAACAGCATCTGATGACTCAGCCTCTGGCCAGGCTGTCAAAGCGTAACACCGGGGCTGGGCCCTACTTCCCTGAACCATGTCTCTGGGACGATCGGCTACTGGCCGACCCCTACCTCTGCCGATCCGAGATCTACCTCTACGGTCTTTACCTCCACCTCCATGATCCCTACCCCCACCTCTAGCTAGCTGGGCAAGCTGTGGATCACTTGGTGCCTGAATCATGGGTCGAGGACCCTGTTGCTGAGAGCTACCCGAGGCTCGAGGGCAAAATCGGACAATGTGACCGGGGTCACCATACCCATAACAAGCCCTCGGCTGCTGAGACTGCTGGCTCTGTCGACTTGAATGTCCTCCCCCAAAGCTCTGAAGTGGAGGTGCACTGATGGGCTGCTGATCAGAAAAATGCTACTGAGAACCACCACCGCCCGGAGTACCATAAAAAACCTGGAGTGCTGACTAAAAGGGCCTCGGTGAATGGTCTCTACCATAAGAATCCCTACCTCCAGACGAGGTACCACTGAACCTACCAAAATGACGAGGCCTCTTATCTGACATATGACCACCTCCTCGTGCAAGGGCCATCTCAACTCTGCGGGCCGCATCGGCCGCCTCCTGAAAGGAAATCTCACTACCATCCCCCATAGCCATCTAGAGATGGATCGACTGAATCAATCTATCAATAAACCTCCGCACCCTCCCTCGCTCTGTAGGGAGCATAACAATAGCATGGCGTGCCAAATCAATGAACCGCGTCTCATACTGGGTGACTGTTATGGAGCCCTGCTGAAGGCGCTCAAACTGCCTGCGAAGTGCCTCACGCTGAGTAACTGGGAGCAACTTCTCCAAGAACAACTCTGCGTACTGATCCCATGTCAATGCTGGCGACCCTGCTGGTCTAGATAAACAATAGTCCCTCCACCAAGTCTTGGCGAATCCTGCAAGCCGAAAGGTGGCGAAGTCGACCCCATTGGTCTCCACAATACCCATAGTCCTAAGGATCTCATGGCAGCTAAATAAGAAATCCTGTGGATCCTCTGATGAAGCACCGATGAATGTGGTGGTGAAGAGTTTGGAGAGCCTATCAAGTCTCCACAAAGCATCCGAAGACATTGCCGCTCCATCGCCGGTCTGGGCTGCAATACCTGGCTGAGCTGCCACAGCTGGCTGAACCACTAGGAAATGAGCCTGGGGAGCTACCTTCTCCGTAGTACGTGTAGTAGGAGTCTGAACTCCTCCTCCAGCCTGAGAAATGGCTGGTGCTACTGGAAGCAAACCCGCTCTAGTGACGCTCTTCATAAAGCCTGCCAATCTGACTAAAGCATCCTGAAGATCTGGGGTGACCATTACCCCTCCTGGGACCTGAGCTGGGCCCACCAGAGCTGCTAGTGCTGGAACCTCCTCATCATAGTCAATATGAGGCTCCACCTATGGGACTGCTGCCCGAGGCTGAGCTCTGCCCCAGCCTCGGCCTCTGCCCCTTGCAGGAGGTGCTGCTGGGGGCTCGGGCTGCTGCGCGGTAGAAGAGGAAGCATGTATTCTCACCATCTGTGAAAGAACAAAGTGGAAAGACAACCAGTACTTGAGAAATAGAATCGCACGATAAGAAAGAATAAAAGTGAAACATTTCCTAACTCCGTAGCCTTTGGGGGATAAATACAAATGTCTCCGTACCGATCCCTCAGACTCGACCAAGTTTGTCCGTGAGTAACGAGACCTATGTAACCTAGAGCTCTGATACCAACTTGTCACGACCCAAATTTCCCACCATCGGAAGTCATGATGGCGCCTACTGTCGGAGCTAGGCAAGCCAAGCATTTAAACATTTTCTGATAACAACCCAACAACAATAATAATAATAAGGAGTCATTTAAATAAAAGCGAAAGTCTTTAAAACATAGATAACTGAAAACCCAAAATGCGAAAGTTCAATATTTCTCTACCCAAGACTGGTGTCGCTATCTCACGAACTACTAAAGAGTGTTACAAACAAGTCTGAATAGAAAATACATAAATGTCTGTCTCGGTACGATGAAAACAAACTGAAAACATGGAAAGAGACTTCGGCCTGCGAACGCCAGCTAGGCTACCTCGTAAGTCCCTGGACTGAAGTCAGCTCTCGATCAATATCCTACTGCTGTGGTCCTAAAGCTGCTCCGGTACCGTGATCTGTACAAAAGAGCACAGAAGTGTAGCATCAGCACAACCGACCCCATGTGCTGGTAAGTGCCTAGTCTACGAAGTAGTGACGAGGCTAGACAGGACTACCAATCAACCTGTACAGTTCAATATATATCTATGCAATAAAAGGGAAGAATACAGAAATTAAACAGTTAAGAGGGAGGGAAGCATACTATGGGGGAGTACTGTCCGAATATAAAGTCAACAATTTAAGTACGAAATAGGGCAATAACAATAATTAATGAGAGCAGAAAAATCAACAGTTGCACGGCATCAACCTTCGTGAGTTTACTCTCTTTCTCACCAAAAACAATCAAATAAAGTGCACGGCATCACCCTTCGTGCTTTCCCTCACATAATTCTCATAACATGGTACGGAATGACCCTTCGTGCAACTATAATCAAATCAGATCACGGAATGTCCCTTCGTGCATAATTAATCAAAACATGGCACGGAATGACCCTTCGTGCAAATATAACCAAAACATGGCACGGAATGACCCTTCGTGCATTATAATCAAAACATGGCATGGAATGACCCTTCGTGCAAAAATATAATCAAAATATGGCACGGAATGACCCTTCGTGCATTATAATCAAAACATGGCACGGAATGACCCTTCGTGCATTATCACTCTTCCTCACCCAACAGTAATCACAACCTAACGGGGCGAGGGGATTAAAAAATAATAAGAAATGTCCCGGCAAGGGAATTACACATTTAACAGCTAAATCCCGGCAAGGGAGAATAATCAATATACTCAAACCATCCCGGCAAGGGATTAATCTTAATACCTTCTATTTCCTTCATTTCCTACCCAATGGTCTTTTTATTGTTCGAGCCAACGCTCCAAAGGATTTACAACTCACAATCAATCCTCATACTCTTCACATTTCATAGGATTCATCAATTAACATGGTAGAGTCATAACAAAATTGGAATAAGAACAAACAAGGACACACGGTCATGCTAGACACCGATGTATAGATACTCGTCATCATGCCTATACACCGTACTCCACATTTGGCAATTAGCAAACGACACCCTAATCCTGTTCCCTCAAGCCAAAGTTAGATCAAACACTTACCTCGGTCCAAAGAGTAGCAATCAATCCTGAAATACCGCCTTTCCTCTATAACCCGACTCCGAAACAATGATATCTAGGCATAATAATTAATTCAATAATATCAATAAAAACTCAATGGCAACATCCCATAGCCTAGATATGAATTTCCTAGAATTCTTCCAAAAATACCAAAATTCGACACCCGGCCCACATGGTCCAAACACTAGGCTCAGACCAAAACCCAATCACCCATAACCCCACGAGTTCAAATATGCAATTTGTTTTAAGATTCGACCCCAAATTGAGGTTGAATCACCCAAAATTCTCAAAATCCTAACTCTACCCAAATCCCCTAATTTCTACTTTGATTTCACGATTTAGGTCTAGGATTTCAGTAATTAATGAAAAAGAGTGAAGGAATTAGGTGGAAAATTACTTACCCAAAGACTTTGGTGAAGAAGAGTTTCAAAAATCGCCCCTAGAGCTTGGGGAAGACAAGTTTTATGAAAGAAAGGGCATAATCCCGTAATGGTTCTGTTTTGAACTTTAAAAATCAGTGGGCGAATTTTCCCTTCGCGTTCGCGGGAAAAGGGGCCGCGTTCGCGAAGGGTAAGCTGGGCAAGTCATCGCGATCGCGTGGAGGTAAATGCGAACGCGTAGAGGAAAAATGCCGGGGGGTCCAAGATTTGCCTACGCGAAAGCGTATCAAGGGATGCGAACGCGATGGAGGAAACAACAAACCATCGCGATCGCGATGGCCTTAACGTGAACGCGAAGAAGAGAAATATTGGGGCCCTGAATTGGTTTATGCATTCGCGAGGATTGTGATGCGAACACGAAGAAGGGTACCTGGAAACATCGCGAACGCGTGCTGAAGGACGCGAACGTGAAGAAGGGAATGTTTGTACAAAAATTGTAGAAAATCTGATATCATCCTAAGTCCAAAACCACCTCGAACACCTCCGAAAACACTCGCGAGCCCTCGGGGCTCCTGACCAATTATACACACTAACTCTACAACATCCTACGAACTAAACCGTGCGATCAAATCGCCAAAATAACATCATAAACGAGGAATCAAACCTCAAAATCAACACTTTTTCATCAAACTTCATATACTTCAAATTTTAGATATTTAGGTCCGAAACACGTCAAATGACGTCCGATTTCGACCACACTTTACAGAAAGCGCTCAACACATATTTAAGACTTGTTCCGGGCGTCGGAACCAAAATACGAGCCCGATACCATAGTCTTTTAATCAATTTTCAATTTCATTTTCCTTAATAATTTCAGAAAAATAATTTCACAGAAAAATTCTTTCCCTCGGGTTCTAGACCTCGGATTTCGACTCCGGGCACATTCCCGAATCCCATATTTTTTTACGGACCCTCCGGGACCGTCAAATCACGGGTCCAGGTCCGTTTACCAAAATTGTTGACCGAAGTCAACTTTAATCCTTTTAAAGTCACATTTTGAAATTTTTTTCACACAATTTAACATATAATCTTTCCGGCTACGCGTCCGGATTGGGCACGCAAATCGGGGCAACTAAAGGTGAGGTTTTCAAGGCCTTGGAAGCTCGGAAAAAAAGAAAAATCCGGTGATGACCCTTTGGGTCGTCACAATTAGGTATTAGCTATAATTTTTAAATTCGCAGCTAAAATTCTGTAGCTATAGATGCATAATGTTATAGTGTCCAAAGATTTCCATTTAAGATATATTATTGTTAAAAATGCCAGCAATACTACATACCAACTGCATGCAAGGGAACTTGCTCGTTTATCTGGAGTTCAAAGAGCTCCGATCCTCCATCACTTTGCAGAATCACTGGTAGGAGCAGAAACAATTCGCGCTTTCAACCAAAAAGATCGCTTTGCTCATGTAAACCTTAGTCTCATACATGGTCATTCAAGGCCATGGTTCCACAATATATCAGCACAAGAATGGCTATCTTTTAGACTGAATCGGCTTTCTAGTTTTGTTTTTGCCTTCTTCCTTGTTCTGCTAGTCACACTCCCCGAAGGAATTATAAATCCAAGTAAGAATGAGAAATCACTTAAGCTTTTCTTTATGTTATTTAGAGCACAAGTAGATGTCAAAAGCATTTCATTTACCAGAGGAGGAATTAACTGATGTTGCTTTATTTTCTACAGGTATTGCAGGATTAGCAGTAACATATGGCATCTATTTGAACTACTCACAAGCTGCAGTAATATATATGGAATATTTGCGGTACTGAAAACAAAATGATATCAGTTGAAAGGATTCTCCAGTATTCAGACCTTGCAAGTGAAGCACCCCTCGTGATTGAAAATTGCACTCTCAAGCACCTGGCCAGAAACTGCAACAATTTCCTTCCAAAATTTAGATAAAACTAGACTGATCAGTTACGAGATTTGCTTCGACATCTTTACTTCTTTTTTTTTTTATAGCGTGATTGGCTTAAAATTTGCACCATCTGATATCATTGCAATACCTCTATCTGCAGATACGTTATGCTGAACACCTCCCTTCCGTTTTGAAAAACATTACTTGCACATTTCCGGGAAGTAAGAAAGTTGGTGTTGTGGGAAGGACAGGAAGTGGTAAATCAACCCTCACTCAAGCCCTTTTCCGGATCGTAGAACCCAAAGAAGGAATCATTATCACTGACAACATATATAATATAGATATTTGCAAGATAGGTCTTCATGATTTGAGGTCAAGGCGTAGTATTATTCCTTAAGATCCAACAATGTTCGATGGAACAGTTAGAGGGAACCTAGATCCACTATCACAGCACTCTGATACTGAGATCCGGGAGGTACTTATTGCACTTAGCATTACACAAACAAGTATACACAATCCATATTGAGGCAAGATGTTAATACTTCGATTTTTGGGCTTTATTTCTAACATAATAAGTATGTAAAAGTGTGTCCACTTAAATTCACATATTATCATATAAATCAACATCTTTGCATGGTAACAAGTCAAAAGAAAAAATATTTTGTTAACTCCTCTGAATTATTGTTTTGCCAAGTCTAAATTATTGGAATGTAAACTTTAACCAGTTTATATCACGCAGCCAAGGAAAAAGTTGAGATCAACTTGAGTATTAGTGACTTGGATAGTGAATAATGTACAATGATCTTCTTTTCTCAGGGCTCTGGACAATGCCAACTTGGTGATATAATACGTGCAAAGCCAGAAAAGCTAGAATCTACAGGTCAGCCTATAAATTTCTTAATTAATACTCTCTCCATCCAAATACATGTGTTATTCTTTCCTTTTTAGTCAGTACAAAAAAGAATGTCACCTTTCGTTATTTAGAAACAATTTATCTTTAGAATTCTTACTTTACGTGTTTGACCAAAAACGCGGGATTTCGGCCAAAAGCTTATTTTAGAAGAACTCGGGTTACTGATAATCAAATAGAAATAGGAATAATGAATGTAAATAAAAGTTGAATAGAAAGTGAAGTAAATCAGTATATTCCAATAGTATTTCGTGTCCTTAGAAATGATCAGGTTTCCCCTTTTATAGATATTTCTGGGTGATACGTTTTGCCTTTGTCATAATAAGGCCATTATAGACAATTAAAGTTATTTAATGCAACGTTATAAATGGTAATCATTGTAATTCAATATAGATTCTCTAACGTTTTCAGTATTTAATACCTCTTAAATAATGTATCCGTACCCTTTTTTGCTCTGAGATTCATTCTCTTATCTTGACCCTTGAACATAAAGAGGTGCGAGCACCGAGTCTCTTGAATCTCTGCTCGTGTCTGTTGTAACTCGTGCCTCTTTAACTATTCTTTGTTGATCGTCTTTCTTTGACCAGTCTACGTGTCATGACATGTCATCTTTCAATCAATTTAATATATATGAACTCAATTTTTCCCAATACAGATAGTACCCCCACTTTCCATTTATTCATCAACAGAATATTTGGGAAGTGAATTTTATTAAAGCGGGAATATTTGCCGCCACTAATTCTCCTCTGGAACTGACGCTTCATTTGTCACTTCTATTTAATGTCCACTACACGTGGCATCTTCTGATTGGTTCTGCGACTTTTTAGCGTCTGTTAAGGCTTTTTTCGGCTTCACCAATTACAAAATGTCAGTTCTTATCATGTCGCTTCCATCATTGCACCTTTTCCTTTGACGGTTGCTTCTGAGTATAAATATAGTTTTCACCTTTGTCTTTCTCACATAAAGTTCTCAGAATATTCAACACTATAAGAAAAACGGCCTTTAAGGAAGGAAAATGTGGTCCCTAAAAGTAAAAATCTTGTCCTAAAAGGGTAAATTACGAAGGGAAAAGGCTGGTCGTGAACCGCCGTAATAGCCTCCATCGCTAAATATCAATAACGACGGGTCTTAATACCTGGTCACTAAATTACTTTAGAGACGGGCAAAAAAACTGGTCGTGCAATACTTTTAGAGACCACATTTCACGTCCCTAATAGGCGATGAAAAAATATTTATTCCTGTCGTGAAATCTTTTTAGCGACCAACTGTATCTAGTCCTAAATTGCCTTTTAGGGACGGACAGAAAACCTGGCCGTGAATAACATTTAGAACTTATATTTTTCTTCCCTAATAGACGATGATAAATATATATATATTCCCTTCGTTAAATCATTTTGGCGACCAATGACAACTGGTCCTAAATTATCTATTAGACACCGACAAAACATCTGATCGTTAAACCATTTTGATGACCAACCTTTAACTGGTCCTAGATTATTTTTAGAGACGACGTCCCTATTTAAAATAATTTTGTAATTTAGCAAAATATTCTTGATCTATTAATAGCCATGAGTAGTCCTAAAAGCTCAATGAAACAAAAAGTAATTTTTATCAATAAATATCAAATTGATTTTGAAAAATCTAGATATACAAAGATAAGATATCAAGGTCTAATCCAATGATGATGTTACTTTCTATGTTTTCTCAACACCTCAACAACAAAAAAAAACTTAGCTATCATCCTGGGCTAGACTATGATATCAAGTTTTGCATAACATTTTTAGCAAAATAATAATGAGCTTGTGCATCTTCTAAGCTTGTATCTTGACTTGTAGCTTCAATCTTCAAAACCTGTAAGTACAAAGTATTGAAAAAAAATGATAAACAACTATTGGTAAAACAACATATATAATTTAAAATGAACAATAGTTAAATCGCTTATCCTAAAAACAGTCTAAATTCACAAGGTGTTATCCAGCAACATCAACAGGGCTACAAGAATATAAGAAACATTAATTAGAAAAGCTTTGGAATGGTTAATCTTACTTTGGTTTGATAAATTTCAGTAAGATAATTCGAGATTTATCATTCAAGATACCAAGTATTATGAGCAGACAATATCAGTAGGCTAATTTCTAGCTTGACCAACAGCCTGGGAAGTTTAGTTCAATTCAGGCATTCAGGTTGTGAAAATTCAGTCAATGACAAAATACTATCGGTTCATCATTACAGTTAGGGTGTATAAGCCAAACCATCAAACCAAACTGAACCGACGAACCAAGTCAAACCGAAGAAAAAAATCGACTTGTGGTTTGGTTTGGTATTGGAAAATAAAAAATCGATCACTCTTGGTTTGGTTTGGCATTAACAAAAAATAAGTCAAGCTGAATCTAAACAAAACCGACGTTATATATAAATAAAATTTAAAAATTTTATACATAAAAAATAATCATTAAAATCTAATTTGTAAGTATTTTCTAAACTATTTTATAGTTTTCAATGTCTTGAGATATTATTTATTTGTGGGTTTGTAAATTCACTATCCACTAAGTAGATTCTATCGACATAACCTAAATATCAAGCCCAAACTAAAACCTAACAAGAAAAACATAAAATAAAATAGATTATTCCATATCTTCCCTATGTTCCAATTCCAAAATTAAAGAACCCCAAATATTGGAAACCATTCCCCCACATCACACGAGCTTCCTGCTTGTCATTTTGCTCAAATAATTGGTGATTATTTTAGTGGTGAGTTTTATCAAGTTTACAGTGCTTTGCTTTGTCACATGTTTGTTGTCATTTTCTGTTATGGAAGGTCTTGGAATTATGATTTATACGAATAACTGGTATTCCTCATATATTATTAAGAAAAATAGTAATCATGCGGATAATTGGTGATTATTTAATCTCTTTTTCAAGAATAATATAACTAAAAAGTAAAATTAAAAAAATCGAAACATCAAAAAAACCGACTAAAACCGAAATCGAAAAAGCCGAATTTATGTTGGTTTGATTTGATTATGTATTTAGTAAACCGAAAAAATTGGTTTGATTTTGGTTTAATAAAAAACTGAACCAAACCACCTCATGTACACCCCTAATTACAGTCATTTCAAACTTCAAATATTCTAATTTAGGAAATTGCTGTATTTGGCAGACATATACCAGAGACGCTAGCGATATAATGTAGTAGAAAGCAGCCAAGTCCATCATGTGAAAAGTGTGATACCTTAACCAAAGTAGCTACCCCAAGCACTTGCAAACATTCATCTCTGGTAATGAAGCCCAAAACCAGTTAAAATCTTTGAAAGATCGTTAATATTTGCATCTTTTAAAAAACTACTTATGTCAGTTGACAAGCACAAAGGAATGGATAGCTCCTTTATGCGATTGTGCAACCTATCAATAAGATTAAGTTGAATAATTTAAAATTAGTAATACAACATTAAAAATTCAAATTTGATTTTTATGTATACTCACCCTAACTTTAAACAATTCAATAAATTGTAGGTTCCATTCTGCATCAGACAAGTGTTGCACAGTATCCACATGTATTTGGGCAAACTCTCTGCAAATTTGAAGTGAACCATAAATGTCATATAAAAAAAATTACCCTAAAGAAAATAATGAAAATGAGACTATATGAAAGAACTCTCCATACTCGAGATATGGTATGACTTCATCGCAATTCTTTAGTATGTGTATATATGCTTGTTCCAATTCATTTGCTTCAAGTTCACATCATTCTTTAGCTCCTAGAGTACTTCCAGGTTGATAGAACATAGATAAACCTCCATTAGATTTTTTCAAACCCCCGTCATAATTTCGTTCAGGTCGATTGAATTTTGTGTCAATCGTATGCAGATACCGTGAACATAAGTTCATACATTCATTTGCAATGTAGCCTTCTGCAATAGAGCCTTCTGGACACGCCCTATTAAGAATCAAAGATTTCAAAAAATATAACCATCGTTCCACAGGATACATTTACCGATAATGAATAGGTCCAACAATCTCAGCTTCACTAGCTAAATGAATAGGCATGTGCACCATGACATCAAAAAATGAAGGAGGGAAAACCTTTTCTAACTTGCAAAGCGTTATGGGAATTTGCGCTTCAATTTGTTTCAAGTCATCAACTCTTAACTCTTTTGATCCAAGCACATTAAAGAACAAAGATAATTCAATAAGCGGTTCACACACTTCTTTGGACAACATACCATGAAGTGCAAGGGGGAGTATATGTTGCAGAAGAACATGGCAATCATGACTTTTCAACCCAGATATCTTGTGATCTTTCAGGTTCACACATTGAGAAATATTAGATTAAAACCCATCAGGAACCTTTAAATTCTTTAGGAATTGGCATAATTTGTGCTTACTTTTGGTAGGCAATGTGTAGCATGCAGTTGGAACTTGAACTTTCTCCCCTATTTGGATTGGGTGCAATTCCGGACTAATATTCATGTCTTGCAAGTCTAATCATGTTTTAATTGTATCCTTGGTCTTTCCTTTGACATTCATGATTATTCCTATAATATTATCACATATATTTTTGTCAATATACATAACATCCAAATTATGTCGCAAAAAGAGAGGCTTCCAATATGGAATTTCAAAAATAATACTTTTCTTGTTCCAATTATCCTTTCAATTTTCATGTGATATCTTCTACCTTTTCTTTGGATCCTTTGTTAACTGTATCCTTCAAGATCTTGCACTTGATTAAGAATCTCAATACCAGAACGCATTTTTGGTGGGAGCCTTTTCTCTTTTGTACCATCAAATGAATCCTTGTCATTCCTCCAGTTGTAGCTAAGAGGAAGGTAGCGTCGATGACCCATAAAATATTGCTTCTTACTATTAGCCAATCGAATTGAGGAGGTGTCTTTATTGCAACATGGGCATGCCAATTTTTCTTTTGTACTCCATCCAGATAAATTTCCATAGGCTGGAAAGTCATTGATGGTCCATAACAAAGAAGCATGCAACATAAAATTCTGTTTAGATGATGCATCAAAGGTCTCAATGCCAACTTCCCACAACTCCTTCAATTCCTCTATTAAAGGTTGAAGATATGTATCAATTGCATCTCCTGGACTATCTGGACCTGGAATAAGTATTGACAAAATAAAATTTCTTGTTTCATACACAACTAAGGTGGTAAATTATAAGGAATAAAAACCACAGGCCAAATGCTATATGAGGTTTTCGAATTCTAAAATGGCTGAAATCCATCACTAGCAAGTCCAAGTCGGACATTACGAGGCTCAACTGCAAATGAGGATGAAGTTCATCAAACGACTTTCATGCCATTGAATCAGTTGGGTGCCTCATTATTTCATCAACTCTTTTATCCTTATGCCATGTCATTAAAGTAGATGTCTTTGTAGACATAAACAATCTCTGAAGCCTAGGCTTTAATGGAAAATAGTGTAAAGTCTTTGATGCTATTTTCTTAACTTTTTTATTACTTGTTTCCTCGTTATATCTCTCTATTTTCCATCTATACGAACCATAAACTTTGCAAGAATCAAGTAAGCTATCCTCCTTCTAGTATAACATGCAATCATTAATACAAGTATCAATTTTCTTTTTAGGAAAGATCAAGGTCTTGAATTATCTTCTTTGCCTCATAATATGATTTTTGCAAATCGGCACCATCAGGTAACAACTACTATTTTAACATTTTCAATAACCTTTTAAATTACTCATTACTCCAACGACCCATACTTTTGATGTGAAGCAATTTAATCAAAGAGGAAAGCTTTGAAGCTTTTGAATTTTGGTATAGTGGCTGCTCGAAATTCTTCAATAGCCTTTAAAATCTTTTTGCTTCAATATTTGGTTCCTCCTCAATTAAATCATCACAATCAGTGTTCACAATTCTTCCATTAATATTAGGATATAGATCTCTCAACAGTTCTTCTACTTCCTCTTCACTTTCACATTCTTCTAGTTCATCACCATCTTCATATTCCGATTCTGACAGTGGCTCACCTGAATTTTCCCCGTGATGATACCAAAAAGTATAATTTCGAATTATTCCATATAATTTCAAATGTGTCTCAACTGTCTTACGAGTTCCTAAAGTTGTATTACAACATTTGACACATGGACATCGTATTTTATATTCTTATCCTGTTTTCTGAAAAGCATAATCCAAAAATTTTTGCACTCCGATTAAGTAGGCTTCATCGAGCCGATTATCAACAAGTTGCATCCATTGCTTACTAGGTGCCATAACCTTAGAGAGTAAATAAAAATTATATTAAAAAATAAGATAAAAGATAAGAAAAATATTACGATGCACACAACTGGTTTCAACTCTAAGGTTGAACTATCCAGTGGACTGGGCTCCTCTATTTTCAGTTAATACATTGCAATATACAATCAGATGGCACTAATCTA
Source organism: Nicotiana glauca (assembly GCA_026770625.1). NCBI lineage: Eukaryota > Viridiplantae > Streptophyta > Magnoliopsida > Solanales > Solanaceae > Nicotiana > Nicotiana glauca. Next base: position 30,651 of record MU787154.1, read on the forward strand.
GACAAAAGATTATAAATTAACTTGTAATTAAAGATGTTGGTTCCTAAAACATGCATACATGGTTTCTTATAGCCGGCTCCGACATCGAAATAAGTACTTACACCATAGAAATGCGTAAACAGTATACTTTACAACACAGGATCATCCAAAATAGTTGCACGCAACTAAAAGACCGCTTCTTGCTAGTTAGTGTAAGCTCATGAATTTCCCTAAGTTCTTAACATGTATCATGATTCATGTTCGCTACTATTTCTTTTTTCTTACGGACAAACTTCCAAATATCCTATTGCTTATTCATATGAAAGAAAAATATTTGTGTAGTTGTATGTTTGACATTATTTGCGCTCATAAACTAACTTCTCCTTATAGTTCTGGATAATGAGAACAAAGAAAAAATGAAAACTTTTATCATATGACCAATATATCTATCTCATTAACACAACAACATGAACTTACAATCTTCCCAGATGCTATTATTATTCAGATATGCTAAAATACAATTGCCAGTAGAGATGAGAAGGGCTAAAACAACAACAACATCCCAGTATAATCCCACAAGTGGGGTCTGGGGAGGGTAATATGTATGCAGACCTTACCCCTACCCTCAGAGGCAGAGAGGCTATTTCCAGGAGACCTTCGACTCAAGAGAGCAACAAGAGACTTTTTTCTTACCAAAGATTTGTTTATTACTAAAATAAGGACATCAAATGCCCAAAGGAGTTTACGACATCAATTTGCAAGCCAACTTGGGAACTTAGTCAGCCGAAATACTACATGCACTAAGGAGACAGAAAACATAGCTAGACTACGCGCAAGAGAACTAAAAGATCTAGTTATATATACAGAATCTACTTTCTCCAAGTTGATCCACTATATTATCCAGCTACCAAAAACTGAATTATTTACTGCAGAAGGAGATACGCGATGCAATCAGCAATTCACTTAAAGTAATGCATATTTCAATCTTAAAAGAATCATGTAAAACTCAAAAGAGTATTCAAGATTCTGCAAGAGTTTATTTCTGCGGAATGAACCCTTGACCTAATGGTCACGCGATGATAACTTTTACCATTGTGTGAGTTCTTCCCTTCTCATAATGCATCATTTGATCTTTAAAATGATGTAGAACTTTGTTATCAAAAAGCAACTCAAGATTTTGTGGCACAGTTAAATATACAAGCAAACCATCAAAAGTTTAAGCGATCAAACATGATGCAAAGTGACGATGAATGAATCAAAAGAGTTAAAGTGTATATCATTACTGGACAGTCATAGTGCATAATTTAATTTTAAGAAATAATGTAAAACTCAAAGGATATTCAAGATTATGTAGCACAATTGAAATGGTAAAGAAACCAGAACAAAAGAGTATGACAAGTGATGATAGAATGAAAAAAGAGAAAGTAAATAAACCTCCCGAATTTCCACTGATTATATAAACGAAAAACATACCAGATTATGAAAAAAATATCAGATTACGAAAAAAAGATAAACTTATGTGACGACCCGACACATCGTCTCATGAGTTACCGCTCCGTTTCCCCCATTTTATGCTTCTTCATGTTTCTTATCGGTATGTGGTGTGTGAGAGTTGATTTGGATTGGCTTTGATAAGAAATGAGACGCTTAGTCTCTTTAAGGAAGGCTTAAGTTGGAAAATTCAACCGAACGTTGACTTATGAGTTATAGGGCTCAGATGAGATTTTCGGTGATTCGGTTAGCTTCGGGGGATGATTTGTGACTTAGGAGAGTGATCGGGAGTGATTTTGGAGGTCCGGTGTAGAATTAAGCTTGAATTGGCGAAATTTGTATTTTGGCAAATTCCGGTTAATAGGGGAGATTTTGATTCGAGGGTCGGAATGGAGTTCCGAGAGTTGCTGTAGCTTCGATATGTGATTTGTGATGTGTGTGCAAAATTTCAGGTCATTAGGACGTCGTTTGGTTGGGTTTTTGATCAAAGGCATGTTTCGAAAGTTTTTGAAAGAACTTAGGCTTGAATTTGATGTAATTTGATGATTTTAGTGTTAATCGTGGTGTTTTGATGATTGGAGCAAGTTCGAATAAGGTATTGGATCATGTTTGGGTTTTTGGTTGAGGTCCTGAGGGCCTCTGGGTGAGTTCGGGTTGTTAAACGGAGAGTTTTGGAGTTGTTGCATGTTTAAGCTTGCTGGTATCTAGTGTTTTCGCACCCGTGGATATGGGACCACAAGTGCGGTCTCGTAGAAGCGAGAAGGCACAGAAGCGGAAAAGTTGGTCCATGTCAGGTTTCACAGAAGCGGAAGTTAGGACCGCATAGGCGGTCCCGCTGGTGCAAAATTTGGGCCGCAGAAGAGGTCAAGGCCCTTAAGTGAAGGTCCGCAGAAGCCGATGTGGACCGCAGATGAGGAAGTCGCAGAAGCGACATTTTTACTGCAGACGCGGGATTGCCTTGGCAGTTAAATGAAATAGTCTTCTTCGCGAATTTTTGAAAGAACAACATTTTGGACTTCGAACTTGGAGAGCTTTGTGGCGATTTTGAACAGGGTTTCGAGGGCTTTAATCAGGTATGGATTCTTGGACTTAGAATATGATTTTATGGTGTAAAAACATGGATTTAGACTGAATAATCAAGGAATCAAAGGTCAAAAATGGTGATTTAGGGCTTGAACTTAAGAGAGTTTGAAATAGGGATTTGAGGGGTCAAATGGACTCCGATTCTTGTGATTTTGATATGTATAGACTCGTGGCAAGATGAGGAATCCATTGATGTAAATTTTATAATTTTTCGAGAAGTGGGCCCGGGGCTCGGGTTTTGCTAGTTTCGATATTTTTGCTATTTATCGATTGTTTTCGATTGGGTATTGTCCCATCGACATATTGTGATGTATTCGCTCTGATGTTGGATAGATTCGACGCGTGTGGAGGCCGGTTTGATATCCTGAGGGTTTGAAACCCCGGATTTGCACCTATAGTGCTATATTGAGGTGACTTGCATGCCGGATAGAGAGCGTGGGGTAGAGCACCATTGGGGATTGTGACTTGGTCCGTCCCGTTTGTTGATTTTACCGCGTATTTCACTATGACTTGGTGGTTTTTACTATGACTTGGGCTTATTGCCATACTTGGGGCTTATTGCCAACTGTTTGAACTCCTTGTTAGCTATCATCACTGTTTTCCTCACTATTTGAAATATTATTTGAACTCAATCCCTTTGAATTACACTGTTTCATGAACTCAGCTATATTTTTACACAACCTTAAGTGTTTAACTGATAATTGAACTATTGCTTGAGCTGAGCACTATTATTTTTACTGATGCCCGAGGGGCTTATGATTATTTCTGCACTGATTGAGGCCGAGGGCCATGTGTGAGGATATGTGGAGTGATGTGAGGAGGCTTTCAAGCCTCGAGTGATATGTGAGGAGGCTTTCAGGCCTCGAGCGATATCTGAGTAGGCTTCCAGGCCTCGAGTGTATTGTGTGAAGGCTTTCAGGCCTCATATTGATATGTTTAGGCTTTCAAGCCTTATTACGATAGCGCTTGGGCTGTAGGAGCCCCTCCAGAGTCTGCACACCCACAGTGAGCGCGGGTACCCATGTGATTTGAGAGTGAGCCCTAGGGGCTGATGTTGTACTGTGTGACTAATACTGAGCCCGAGGGGCTGATACTATTCTAAGTGATGTGATATTGAGCCCGAGGGGCTGATACTGTTCTGAGCAATTGATATTGAGCCCGAGGGGCTAGTACTGCTTTGAGCTATGCCCGAGGGGCGAACTTTTATGTGCTCATCTTGCATACTTATTTGCCTTCTTACCTATTATACTGTAGTATTTATGCCCGAGGGGCGGATTTTCTGTGCCTATCAGCGCTAACTATTTTGAAATCATTTTTGTAAGTATTGAAAAGATCATTTTCAAAAGAGATTTGAACTGAGCTAAGGTATTTCTAAAGTTTTCACAGATTTTACTGTTTTCTCAAAAAATTATACCCGGCTTCTATACAACATGTTGGTTGCTTTATGTGATTTCCTGTTGCTCAGTTATTATTTACCTTTATTACTCACTGAGTTAGAGTACTCACTTTACTCCCTACACCTCGCGTGCGGTTGCAGGTATTTATTCACCCGGTAGTGGGTAGTGGCCGCGTGGAGGTAGACTCTTAGAGGTTTAGCGAGGTCCAGTATTCGTAGTACCACAGTCCCTTTTATGTTATTCATTAGTATTACTCAGTGTATTTCTAGACTGTAAAGTGGGGATTTCATTATTATAGATGCTCGTGACTTGTGACACCCCGACTTTGGGCTAAGTCGGGATAGGTTCCCTGTTTTATCACGTTTATTCCACATTATGATTTTATTATCTATGATTCAGACTTATTCATGATAATTAACTGTTAAAAGAGGCATTGTTGTTCTGTTAGCTGGCCTTGTCTTCACGAGAGGCGCCATCACGACCGGGTTTGGGGAATCGGGTCATGACAAGTTGGTATCAGAGCCTAGGTTACTAGGTCTCACGAGTCGTGAGCAGGTTTAGTAGAGTCTCGCGTATTAGTACAGAGACGTCTGTATTTATCATCGAGAGGCTGCAAAACATTTAGGAAAACTTCACTTTCTTGGAATTCTTATCGTGCGTACTTAATTCAGCTTGAGATGTAACTCTTGAAATTCCTTCCACATGTCTGTGTGCACATTTGAGTGCTCAGTATTATGTGTGCCTTGATGGTTTGTGATTCCCCGATCGAGGGTTGAGGTGGGATCTCCGTGAGGTTGATGTTGGGCTAGTCTGGAGGACTTGAGGCCAAATCTTTTCCTATGACTTGAGCACCGAGGTGCTGATTGTGTGAGCAAGTGTTTTGAACTTATATGTTCGGTATTGTCCCTATTAGCCGGAATGGCAGTTTGGTATTCATGTGATGAGTACGTTAGTACTGCAAGATATATTTATATGACATAGTAGTGACAAAGAAGTCTGCAGGATAATAGATGAAATGTTAAGTGATTTGATTCCTATTATGATTTGATGTGTAGCCCAAATTATGGGCGCGTGAAGAAGATTTTCGTATCTCTTAGTTGGGAAGTGAAGTGCATTACATGTGGCGGTATGAGTTCAGACTCAGGAAGACTAAATACTGTGTAACGTATATGATGGTGGAAGGTATGTTGAAGTACTAAATTGAGGCAAAACAGGTGGGTTATCTCCTACGGAGTGTTCTTAAGTGGTATGATCCTTATGTGTATGTTAGAAGATCTCATGTGTAATTGCAGGGTACGTGTTGAAATTCAACAATTCGAGTCGCTTAAGAGAGTGGACTCAACTGATATAGAGTTGGATGCGAGAAGTGTAGAGGATTACAGTACTAGATGATCTGTGTTTTTACAAACTTGTAAATGATTTGAGTTTAATATCACGATGGTATTGTGGCATCATTAGAGTAGAAGCATTATGGGTTATTGAGTGTGTCCTGATATATGGCTTTGAGCCAAGTTAGGGAGGTTGCTGTTGATTAGTTGGCCGCACGGTCATGTGCTATGTTGGTTCCATTTCGAGGTATGCTGGCAGATTAGTCCTGGTTGCAGAAATTGAGCTGAGGATGGCATGAGTGAAGCAAATTTTGACAAAGGTTCTATGGTGCTTCGTAGATGTGAGAAAATAATAGGATGTCTTGAGCTGTTGTTGATAAAGAATGCTTAGTGTATAGAGAAGGAAGATGTTTGTTTGTATTGGAATGAGATCATATTCTGCGGTGTCAGAGTGCTAATAAGGCACGAGTGGTTCTGTTCGTTAAGTTAGGTAATTTGCAGTTTGAATAAGAGTGAATGACTCTCGAGAATGGTTTTTAATGTGTTCAAGATTCTACATGTAACAATCAGGTGCCTCAAGGTTGTGTATGTGGTCAGCGACTGTGTTTTCATCGGAAAGGTCAAGACTTGTGGTATTTTATGTTAATTATGGGATTCTATGTATCAGTATCGGGAAAGTAATGGTAACGAATTCAGATTCGCAGGAAGTTCTTCAAAGTAAAGTATTCTAGAATGTGGTATTTCTGGAAACATTTGAGGGAGTATTTGGTGGCCTGTGGGTCTTAGACAATGTGGTCTTATGTTCGAGTCTTGTGTGGTAAACTTGGGTTGAGGTATTGTGGTGGTGCAGCAAGGAGGAATATCAAGTTGGTGATGAATTAGAGGGGAAATTTGATAAATGGAATAGGTTGTTAGTAGACTGAGTCGGTATGGTAAGGGTATGATTAATTCTTCGTATGTGTTCGAGGTAATGAGCCTTACAGGCATTTTACAGCAATGCTCATGAGTTTTGGCAGCTTGCTTAGCTTTGTTTGGGTAGAAGGATTCAGTCCTGGCAGTTTAGCTTGTGCACATGGAATTGGGGGAGAGAGTCTTTGTTGGGTTTTACCGTGGTTTGGAGATGAATATATTATCTATGGGTATGCGAAGCATGGAATGTGCAATGATTCTTCTTCTACATGGGATTGACGGAAGGTCTTGGCTAGATGAGTTACAGTTCAGTTCTGAAAAAAAGTTCATAAAATTCTTAGGCAACGTGTAGCCTCAGGTAATCAAGGAAATGGTACTGCTAATTGGAAGTGATTTGACGAGAGTGTATGTCTCGGAAGAAGGGTAATGTGATTAGACTGATGATACATTATATTGCGTACTTTCTTGTTAGATCGACTGCTGAGATCTGAGTTTGTGTGATGGTACCGGGGGAATTTTAGAATATCTTTTGTGGAATGATTGGGTACTTAAGGTGTGATATGTATTCATATAGTGGAATTTGGGATCAGGTATGGGGATTCATGTGCTATACGGAGTTGGAGACTGGGAGTTCTTATGCTCAGGCTATGCAGTGGTTGTGGATCATGTGTATCGACACCGTTTAACAACTATTGGGATTTGGTAGATCTTTCTTTGCTTGGTATATTAGATTTTGGATATTATATTAGGGTGTAGACTGGTTGTCTCAGTGTTGGGTTATTCTAGACTATTGTGCTATGGGCTATGTCGGAAAATGCCACAGTTTGCATGGCGAGATGCATCGGATTTTGTTCGAGCAGAGTGGTTTGTATTCCAAAGACCAGCGGACGGTTGTGAAGGATTGCTTTTCTTAATTGGGGCTTCGTGGCGGATGTCAGTGCAAAGGTTTCTACCATTGATTCAGTTCTGGTATTGAGGGACTTTTTCTGATGCGTTTCTTATGGCCGGGCATGTCACCGGGCGAGATTGTGGATTTCGGTATTTATTTGGTGCCAGGCATCGTATCGTACGGATCTGGCAGGAGTTATAGTGGTGGAAGGAGCAGCTTCAGGCTTCTTGGTATTGAGTTCGTTGGCAAGCCGATGTGGCTACGTATTTGGCTTGAGTTAGCTTGGTTAGTCTTGAGTTGAATTGTTGAGGGATAGGTTGATTCCATCGATATTGAACTTGTTAGTGATCTGGGGATATCTATGAGTTTCTTTTCCTGTGCTGTGAGGCGTTATGATTTGTTGGATATGGGCACATGTGGTGCGATTCTATTGAGGATTCATAGAGAAAGTTGAGCGGGAAGAGTAATTGAGTGTTGCTCGATAAATGGAGTATTGGTTATGGCCTATCGGGTTGCAGGTCGTATGTTATTGTTTCACCATAGGTGTAATGTATTGCTTGGGTTTCAGACATCAAATTATGCGTGGCTGTCGATTTTGAGCATGGCGACTTAAGGTGTTTCATGTGTAATGGTGTTTGGGTAGGATCGCGCATTGTGGCGAGGCCACTGTGAGCACGTGATTTTTGCCCTAAGCAAATTCTTCCAAAAGTTTCAAGTAAAATGATTTCTTTATTATTTTACAATTTTTTGTGAATTTTGTTGAATTTTGTGTTAATTGGTTGTATTTTTATTTGTGCATGATAATTCATATGAAAATACAAAAAATATGCATTTTCATTTAGGGATTTAATTTCATATTTTAGTATTAATTAGTATTAATTTGTTTTAGAACAAAATATAAAGAAAATAACAAAAATGGTCCATTTTGCATTTTTAGTTCAAACTAGTATTAGTTTGCATTTTTTTAATTAGGAATTAACTAGGAAATCTAACTTTTAGTGTTAAGTTGATTATGACTTTATTTTAGCATTTTTAATAAAATCAAAATATATAGAAAAATACAAAGAAAACAAAAAAAAAAGGAAAAAAATGGAAATTAACACAAAAAGAAAACCAGAGTTGGGCCATCTGCAATTAAAGATTTTTAAGCCCAAAAATTTCCAAAAAATCCGTTCCATTTTGCCCAGCCCAATTAAAGTTACCCGGTCCAGCCCCCCCCCCCCATATACAAAACGACGTCGTTTTGACGTCGTTTTATCTCAACCATTCATCCATGAGCATCCAACGGTCCCTACTGATCCCCCTTTTAACAAAACGATGACGTTTTGTCGCCAAACAATCCTGGTCGTCTATCGTCTTCAATCCAATGGTCCCCATTGATTCCCCCATTTCAATATAGTTGTCCTAAAACACCCATCAACCCTAGACCAAACCCCCTTCCTCGTACCCAACTCTCCCCTGTAACACCGGTGTGACTCCACCCTAACCCCACCGTGTCTCCACCACCCGCCGCCGGCCGGGAATCACCTCCGCCGTCGGCGATGCTCCAAATCACCCCAAATTAACACCCTTGAACCTACTCTACCTCCTCTTTCCAAATCCACCCATGGTTTCCTTCAATCCCCACTGAAATCTTCAAATATCAAATCAAAGAATCAGACCAAATGCATGTTCGTCCAAATCACCTGAAAATCATACCATAGCATCCTCTCCATTCCCCCATAACGAATTTGATGCCTGTTCCTTTCAAATCCCTTTGGAATCCCTCGAATATCAATTTGAAAATCAAAACCCTAGCCGCCGCCTTTGTATTCCGACGGCGGCGTCACCTCCAAATCTCACCAAACTTACACCATTGATTCTCCTCCGTCTCCCATTCCAACCGTGCACCCAGTTTCCTTCGAATCAAACCCCACTTTCTCGAATATCCATTTAAATTTTTCGGCCAAAAACCCTAATTCAAAATCTTTGTGATTTCGCACCGTAATATCCCTAATCATATGTTTTCTTTTGAAAACACACGATTAGGGATGTTACGTGTCAGGAATCTTGGAAGATTCAAACATTAATGGCTGGCCAGAGTTTTCTTTTCATCAGTAAGTTTCTGATTGTTATTTTTATTTCATTTTATTTTTCCTTATTTTTGTTTATCTGCATGCCTGTTTTTAATTAATAACTCTACTGTTAAGTAAATTATCTTCTGTTAATTAGTAATAGTTGTTAGAGTAAAGCATGATTAAATGTGTTTTGTTTCATTAGTTTAATTGATAATAGTTTTTGATGAATTTGAGTATGTATTAACTCTGCAATTCGATTTATTTGATAGTTTTAATTTCATGATGTTTTGAATTTGAGGGACTGTTTGAGTGGGAATTCTGAATTTAACCTTGGTTAGATGAATTGGTTATAGCTGAAATCTGATAGTTAGTTTAATTCAGTAATTTTATCAATAATTCTTTATGTTTAGTTTTCAATTCATTTGTAAGTTTAGCTTAATTTGTTAGTATTGATTAGCATAATCGATTGGGTTATAGATGATAATGGTAATTTGGTAATTTGAGACCAAGATCAAGGGTTAATAATTGCAAAATAGGTCCAGGGGTTTTGTTTGGGTTTGGGTAGTAATTTCAGGGGGTTTTAAGGGTAGTTTAGGCATGGGAAAAGGGTAGTTTTATTAGATTTGGTAATTGTATAAATCAGGCAAGGGTAGTTCAGGGATTTAAAAGGAATAGGAACATGATAGAACCTTCTAGGACATTCCAAAATAGGACTTAAGTGTACATTTCAGGAAGTTTAAAACATTACTTGGATAACAAGTTAAAAATAAAGGGACTAAACTGAAAATAATGAAGGACTAAAAGAGAAAATAAAAATATGAAGTTGCACCCTAATTTTGCCTATAAAAGGCATCAACATGCCTTGTTTAACAAGTTTGGACCCCCTGAAAATTTAGAAGCTTTGGATCTCTGAAAATTCCAAAGTTTTTCCAGCCTCAAAATTCTCCCTCAAAAGCTCCTTCTAGTTTCAGATCTAATTTTTTAAATTCAAACATCAAAAATAAAAAAAATATATATAAAACCTTCAGAAAATAAAAAAATATACTGTTCCATTAGATAACTCGAGTTAATTTTGATTTTCAATGGCTGATTTCCATTCTTCTAGTTCCTGAAATTTCAGAGGCTCATTAGTTTGATTTTTGATGCAATTTTGAGTCTACTTGATTGGTTTTGGATAAATTTTGAGTTTGATGAAGTAGTTTTGGAGCTGTTTCGAGTGAATATGGGGTTATTTTGATTGGTGGTTATTAGTTGGTTGCTGAAAAAGTTCTGTGGTTGTAAATAAAGTTTTAATTGCAATTTGAGCGGTTTTTGGTCAATTGCCTGGGCGGTATTTGATTTCAAATATCTTCAAAGTCATTGAATTATGTTTTGGCTGATTGACATCTACTCATTGGTTGATTGCTGCTGACTGACGTTGTTGATCCTCTTCTTCTTCTATTTCATTGCATTCCAGGTACACACCTTGAGATCAATCTGATGTAATATTTTTTCAGTGGAAATGTAATTGCAGCCTGATATTTGCTTTGGCTTTTACTGTTCTACTAGTTCAATAAATTGTAGCTAGTTCTAGTATTTGTTCTAATGAATTCATTATCTTATTTTATCTGTAATGAACTAGTTATTAATTTGTCATGGACTGTTGGATTTTTGTACTTGTATAACTGTTTCTGCCAGTAGTCTTAATTGTATGATCCATGTTAATTGAATTATTAGTTTCAGAACTGGAAAAAACGTGCTTCAAGTAGTAATCAATATGTTTAGTGCAATTTCAGGTCCAGATTATTCATTGTATTTGTATCAACACTGGTCATCATCATTTGCTAGTAACTACATCACTAGATTGTTGTAGTATAAAATTAGTCTAACAATAATGTTAAGTTGAGGTGTATTTTGTTTAGCTTTTTGTGTGATTTAGTTCCAAGGTTTTTTTCAATACCATCACATATCAAGGTCGTTATTAAACTATAAAGAGTATAATATAGAATTCGGAATCAACTTTGAGGCTGATACATACTTTCATTCAGGTTATCTTCAGAAATATCAGTTTAATTCCAACGTTTAAAACATGTAGTACCAAGTTAATTTGGGTAAATGCATCTTTCTTTGTCACAAATTGTGAATGCAATTAGTATAACTTGAATGAACTTCAGTGAGGTTTGAATTAGTTGAGTCGAAACTTCGGTTTAATTTACCCAAGACTGGATAGCATTGTCAAAAATGTAGGCTTTAATGCCTTAATGAGCAACGTTCATATATCCTACGCACGTTTGGGCCTCAGCAATGGCCTGTGATTGGCCATTCTTTGATGTAGGTTTGAATGCAATTGCTCTGATGATCTGCTTTTACACAATAATAAATTTGTTAGGAATATAGGGAATTAATTCATAAATTTAAAACTGGATTTTGAATTAAGTAGCGGGTTCAAGCTAAAAGGATTTTCCCTTTTCTTTGAATTCGGACTTGAATTCGAGGCCCGAATTTATAAATGTGAATTAATTGGCCTTTTAGAGACAAATAATAATTAGAAAATTTTAGTTTGCTTTAAGTTGGCCTTTTAATAATAAAAATGAGACGAGCCTCGTCAAACAAAAATACAAATTGTGGGGCCCTCATTAACTACTTAATTAAAAATACTTAGATATTCGGGACGGGCCGTTTAGCGAATTTCACGGCCTTCCCAAAAGATAATAACACGTTAGTCTCTTTAGACGCAATTTTTAATAAAATTACATTCCTAAACTCGGGTGTGCATTTCATGCGACCCAAATCCAAATACGAAAACGTTGAATAAAAATGTGTCGAGGATCCAAGTGCATTTCATGTGACGTGATCCAAAAATACGTTCTTAAACGACGTTCACTTTCGTAAAAATAATTTTAAAAGCGGTAAATAATCATAAAATTACACTATAGGCTGGAGCATGAAAAAATTAAATTTTAGCCATTTATAATATTTTGAGCGACCGTGCTAGAACCACGGGATCCGGGGGTGCCTAACACCTTCCCTCGGGTCAACAGAATTCCTTACACAAAATTTCTGGTTCGCAGACTCCAATTGGGANGACTTCAATTGGGAAGTCGACAATTTTCCTCGATTTGGGATTTAAATTAAACCGGTGACTTGGGACACCAAAAGCCAATCCTATCTCAAGTGCGACTCTAAAAAATAATTAAATAATCCCAATTAAAATAATGTCACTTTAAATGGAAAAACTCCCTTATACATTTATCCTTCGGGGTGGGTATGTAAAAAAGGAGGTGTGACACCTCTAGCGACTCTGCTGGGAAATGAACCCAGAATTTCGATTCAGGGTTCAAGAATTCGAGCTTAGTACAATTGTTATATTTGGCTTTATCTGATTTTCTACATCTTCCATGCTATATGTGCTAAATGTTTTACCGCTTTGATATTTATTGAATTGTATATAAATTGTCGCGAATCCCTTCCTCTCTCTGAGTCTTCTACATCATGGAGAAGGGTGCACTTCGTGTAGCTTCTCTTCTGTTTAGAGTCTTTCCCAATTTAGAACGAGGTTTGGATAAGTTGCTAAGCCGGCGGAGCTTCTGTATCCCCGGTACGCTGCCTCCCCCTCGGCTCGAGTTGTCCGCTCGGGTAAGCCAGGTCTAGAACAATAAACCTAGGGTTTAAACCTAGAAGAACAAAAACTCATGCCGGATCCCTAGTAGGACGTTTGTTTGCATCATGTGCATTTGACTTAGGGGACTCAACACAGGGGTTGGGTCCGTCTAGGACAGGTGACCTGAAATAAACTGACCATCCTGATGCATCTTGCGTGCTACTTGCATTTATTTGCTCGGCTTTGCATGTTGACCGGCTTGTATATACTGAGAGAAAATTCAAAACAAATAAGCAGTGTTAGGACTAAGTGAGAGTGACCATTTGTTTTGAAAAATCCAATGCCCAAATAGTACCGAAATGCTGCTGGATATTTTTACAAAAAAATATAGAAAAAAAAAGAAAGAGAAAATATTTGAAAAAAAATATAGAAAGAAAATTGTTGTTCAAAAATAGTTTTGATTTTGGCCAATCGGCCCGAACTATGCTGGTTTGATTCTCACCGGATGTGAGATACGTAGGCAACCCTCATCGGGTCCAACCACCCTTTTGCAAAAAATAGCCGAAAAATGTCAAAATTTTAATTTTTGTCATAAATAAAGTCGG
>MU787154.1:60148-81377 GCA_026770625.1 Nicotiana glauca
TTTCAAATAAAATGATTTCTTTATTATTTTATAATTTTTTGTGAATTTTGTTGAGTTTTGTGTTAATTGGCTGTATTTTTATTTGTTCATGATAATTCCTATGAAAATACAAAAAATATGCAAAAAATATGCATTTGCATTTAGGGATTTAATTTCACATTTTAGTATTAATTAGTATTATTTTGTTTTAGAACAAAATGTAAAGAAAATAACAAAAATGGTCCATTTTGAATTTTTAGTTCAAACTAATATTAGTTTGCATTTTTTAATTAGGAATTAACTAGAAAATCTAATTTTTAGTGTTAAGTTGATTGTGAGTTTATTTTAGCATTTTTAATAAAATCAAAATATATACAAAAATACAAAAGAAAACAAAAAAAAAGGAAAAAAAGGAAAAAAAGGGAAAAAAAGGAAATTAACACAAAAAGAAAACCAGAGTTGGGCCATCAGCAATTAAAGATTTTTAAGCCCAAAAATTCACCAAAAATCCGTTCCATTTTGCCCAGCCCAATTAAAGTTACCCGATCCAGCCCCCCCATATACAAAACGACGTCGTTTTGACATGGTTTGATCTCAGCCATTCATCTATGAGCATCCAACGGTCCCTACTGATCCCCTTTTTAATAAAACGACGGCGTTTTGTCGCTAAACAATCTTGGTCGTCAATCATCTTCAATCCAACGGTCCCCATTGATTCCCCCGTTTCAATATAGCTGTCCTAAAACACCCATCAACCCTAGACCAAATCCCCCTTCCTCATACCCAACTCTCCCCTGTAACACCGGTGTGACTCCACCCTAACCCCACCTTGTCTCCACCACCCGCCGCCGTCGGCCGTCGGCCGGAAATCGCCCCCGCCGGCGGCGATGCTCCAAATCACCCCAAATTAACACCCCTGAACCTTCTCTACCTCCTCTTTCCAAATCCACCCATGGTTTCCTTCAAATCCCCACTGAAATCTTCAAATATCAAATCAAAGAATTGAACCAAATGCATGTTCGTCCAAATCACCTGAAAATCATACCATAGCATCCTCTCCATTCCCCCATAACGAATTTGATGCATGTTCCTTTCAAATCCCTGTGGAATCCCTCGAATATCAATTTGAAAATCAAAACCCTAGCCGCCACCTTTGTATTCCGACGGCGGCGCCACCTCCAAATCTAACCAAACTTACACCATAGATTCTCCTCCGTCTCCCCATTCCAACCGTGCACCCAGTTTCCTTCGAATCAAACCCCACTTTCTCGAATATCTGTTTAAATTTTTCGGCCAAAAACCCTAATTCAAAATCTTTGTGATTTCGGACCGTAATATCCCTAACCATATGTTTTCTTTTGAAAACAGACGATTAGGGATGTTACGTGTCAGGAATCTTGGAAGATTCAAACATTAATGGCTGGCCGGAGTTTTCTTTTCATCAGTAAGTTTCTGATTGTTATTTTTATTTCATTTTGTTTTCCTTATTTTTTTATCTGCATGCCTGTTTTGAATTAATAACTCTACTGTTAAGTAAATTGTCTTCTGTTAATTAGTAATAGTTGTTAGGGTAAAGCATGATTAAATGTGTTTTGTTTCATTAGTTTAATTGATAATAGTTGTTGATGAATTTGAGTATGTATTAACTTTGCAATTCGATTTATTTGATAGTTTTAATTTCATGATGTTTTGAATTTGAGGGGCTGTTTGAGTGGGAATTCTGAATTTAACCTTGGTTAGATGAATTGATTATAACTGAAATATGATAGTTAGTTTAATTCAGTAATTGTATCAATAATTCTTTAAGTTTAGTTTTCAATTCATTAGTAAGTTTAGCTTAATTAGTTAGTATTGATTAGCATAATCGATTGGGTTATAGATGATAATGGTAATTTGGTAAATTGAGACCAAGATCAAGGGTTAATAATTACAAAATAGGTTCAGGGGTTTTGTTTGGGTTTGGGTAGTAATTTCAGGGGGTTTTAAGGGTAGTTTAGGCATGGAAAAAGGGTAGTTTTATTAGATTTGGTAATTGTATAAATCAGGCAAGGGTAGTTCAGGGATTTAAAAGGAATAGGAACATGATAGAACCTTCTAGGACATTCCAAAATAGGACTTAAGTGTACATTTCAGGATGTTTAAAATATTTCTTGGATAACAAGTTAAAAATAAAGGGACTAAACTGAAAATAATGAGGACTAAAAGAGAAAATAAAAATCTGAAGTTGCACCCTAATTTTGACTATAAAAAGACATCAACATGCCTTGTTTAACAAGTTTGGACCCCCTGAAAATTCAGAAGCTTTGGATCTCTGAAAATTCCAAAAAGTTTTAGATACCCCTGAAAATCTAAAGTTTTTCCAGCTTTCAAAATTCTCCCTCAAAAGCTCCTTCTAGTTTCAGATCTAGTTTTTTAAATTCAAACATCAAAAATCAAAAAAAAAATATAAAACCTTCAGAAAATCAAAAAATATATTGTTCAATTAGATAACTCAAGTTAATTTTTATTTTCAATGGCTGATTTCCATTCTTCTAGTTCCTAAAATTTCAAAGGCTCATTAGTTTGATTTCTGATGCAATTTTGAGTCTACTTGATTGGTTTTGGATAAATTTTTAGTTTGATGAAGTTGTTTTGGAGCTGTTTCGAGTGAATATGGGGTTATTTTGATTGCTAGTTGTTAGTTGGTTGCTGAAAAAGTTATGTGGTTGTAAATCAAGTTTTAATTGCAATTTGAGTGGTTTGTGGTTAATTGCCTGGGGTGTATTTGATTTCAAACATCTTCAAAGTCATTGAATTAAGTTTTGGCTGATTGACATCTACTCATTGATTGTTTGCGGCTGACTGACGTTGCTGATCCTCTTCTTCTTCTATTTTATTGCATTCCAGGTACACACCTTGAGATCAATCTGATGTAATGTTTTTTCAGTGGAAATGTAATTGCAGCCTGATATTTGCTTTGGCTTTTACTGTTCTACTAGTTCACTAAATTGTAGCTAGTTCTAGTATTTGTTCTAATGAATTCATTATCTTAGTTTATCTGTAATGAACTAGTTATTAATTTTTCATGTACTGTTGGATTTTTGTACTTGTATAACTGTTTTTCCCAGTAGTCTTAATTGTATGATCCATGTTAATTGAATTATTAGTTTCATAACTGGAAAAAAATGTGCTTCAAGTAGTAATCAATATGTTTAGTGCAATTTCAGGTCCAGATTATTCATTGTATTTGTATCAACACTGGTCATCATCATTTGCTAGTAATTACATCACTAGATTATTGTAGTATAAAATTAGTCTAACAATAATGTTAAGTTGAGGTGTATTTTGTTTAGCTTTTGGTGTGATTTATTTCCAAGGTTTATTTCAATACCATCACACATCAAGGTCGTTATTAAACTATTAAGAGTATAATATAGAATTCGGAATCAACTTTGAGGCTGATACATACTTTTATTCAGGTTATCTTCAGAAATATCAGTTTAATTCCAACGTTTAAAACATGTAGTATCAAGTTAATTTGGGTAAATGCATCTTTCCTTGTCACAAATTGTGAATGCAATTAGTATAACTTGAACGAACTTCAGTAAGGTTTGAATTAGTTGAGTCGAAACTTGGGTTTAATTTACCCAAGACTGGATAGCATTGTCAAGAATGTAGGTTTTAATGCCTTAATGAGCAACGTTCATATATCCTGCACACGTTTGGGCCTGAGCAATGGCCTGTGATTGGCCATTCTTTGATGTAGGTTTGAATGCAATTGCTCTTGTGATCTGTTTTCATACAACAATAAATTCATTAGGAATATAGGGAATTAATTCATAAATATAAAATTGGGTTTTGAATTAAGTAGCGGGTTCAAGCAAAAATGATTTTCCCTTTTGTTTGAATTCGAACTTGAATTCGAGGCCCGAATTTATAAATGTGAATTAATTAGCCTTTTAGAGACAAATAATAATTAGAAAATTTTAATTTGCTTTAAGTTGGCCTTTTAATAATAAAAATGAGACGAGCCACGTCAAACAAAAATACAAATTGCGGGTCCCTCATTAACTACTTAATTAAAAATACTTAGATATTCGGGACAGGCCATTTAGTAAATTTTACGGCCTTCCCAAAAGATAATAAGACGTTAGTCTCTTTAGATGCGATTTTTAATAAAATTACATTCCTAAACTCGGGTGTGCATTTCATGCGACCCAAATCCAAATCCGAAAACGTTGAATAAAAATGTGTCAAGGATCCGGGTGCATTTCATGTGACTTGATCCAAAAACACGTTCTTAAACGGCGTTCACTTTCGTAAAAATAATTAAAAAAACGGTAAATAATCATAAAATTGCACTATAGGCTGGAGCATGTAAAAATTAGATTTTACCCCTTTATAATAATTTGAGCGACCGTGCTAGAACCATGGGATCCGGGGGTGCCTAATACCTTCCCTCGGGTCAACAGAATTCCTTACACAGAATTTCTGGTTCGCAGACTCCAATTGGGAACTCGACAATTTTCCTCGATTTTGGATTTAAATTAAACCGGTGACTTGGGACACCAAAAGCCAATCCTATCCCAAGTGGCGACTCTAAAAAATAATTAAATAATCTCAATTCGAATAATGTCACTTTAAATGGAAAAACTCCCTTATACATTTATCCTCGGGGTGGGTATGTAAAAAAGAAAGTGTGACAACCACGCGGGGGTATGACCCTTCATGGTAGATTTAGGTATTCTACTTCCATGATGTGAGATGGGGTCTCAGCCTTGTGTTGTAATGGTACTGAGGAGCTTGAGGTACATCTCTTTCGTTTGAGTCATTTATCATGATTTGAGTATGTTCAGGTCGTTCTTCATTCGTGTGTGTATTATACAAGTTGCAGCTTAGGCCTGTGTAGAGGTTTCATATCACCAGAGTAGTGTGTTGGATTCGAGGTGATCATTGGAGTTAATAATGAATACGAACAGATTTGATTTCAGCTTGTTGGAAGGAAAATATCGAGGTTCGGCTTGGAAATTTTTTGTGGTATTAGTCAAAAGGGGAGTGGCTTCATGAATGGTTGATCTGAGAAATGGTTACGGTTTGATGCGTGTTTCATTTATCGTTGGTTGTATATGAAAGTGTTGGAATGAGACTTTAGCTAAATAAGAGGTTTTCTATCGGTATTTGGTTGTTGTGGGTAACTTTTGTGAATAGAAGTTATCATTTTGAGTGCTTGGATAATGTGGTATATTATATGATTTCACCTGAGGTTGCAAGTATGGGTTATTACAGCTGGTTCGGGACTATTCAAAGTATAGGTGTGAGGTTTTGATCGTATTGATGGTTTCAGAAGTGAAAAGGTAGTTCCATGATTTATGGGCTAGACTGGATTGGGTGATTTCAGCTATATTGTGTTGTCGGACCTATATGAGATAGGGTGACGTGGGATCACCCGGGGTATATGCTTGGAAAAGTATTCAGCTGTTGGTTGGCTTCTAGGGCAACTCTGGGTACGCTCGATGACGGGCGTTCGTTTAAGTTGGGGAGGATGTGACGACCCGACCCGTTGTCTCATGAGTTACCGCTCCGTTTCCCCCATTTTATGCTTCTTCATGTTTCGTTATCGGTATGTGGTTTGTGAGAGTTGATTTGGACTGGCTTTGATAAGAAATGAGACACTTAGTCTCTTTAAGAAAGGCTTAAGTTGGAAAAGTCAACCGGAAGTTGACTTATGAGTTATAGGGCTCGGATGATTTTTTCGGTGATTCGCTTAGCTTCGGGGGATGATTTGTGACTTAGGATAGCGATCGGAAGTGATTTTGGAGGTCCGGTATAGAATTAGGCTTGAATTGGAGAAATTAGTATTTTGGCGAATTCCGGTTGATAGGTGAGATTTTGATTCGAGGGTTTGAATGGAATTATGAGAGTTTTTGTAGCTTCGATATGTGATTTGTGATGTGTGTGCAAAATTTCAGGTCATTCGGACGTCGTTTGGTTGGGTTTTTGATTAAAGGCGTGTTTCAGATGTTTTTGTAAGAAGTCAGGCTTGAATTTAATGTAATTTGATAATTTTAGTGTTAATCATGGTATTTTGATGATTGGAGCAAGTTATAATAAGGTATTGGATCATATTTGTGTTTTTGGTTGAGGTCCCGGGGGCCTCGGGGTGAGTTCAGGTGGTTAAACAGAGAGTTTTGGAGTTGTTGCATGTTTAAGCTAGCTTGTATCTGGTGTTTTCGCACTTGCAGATATGGGACA
Source organism: Nicotiana glauca (assembly GCA_026770625.1). Lineage (NCBI taxonomy): Eukaryota > Viridiplantae > Streptophyta > Magnoliopsida > Solanales > Solanaceae > Nicotiana > Nicotiana glauca. The sequence continues at coordinate 66,359 of MU787154.1, forward strand.
GCAGGTGCGGTCTCGCAGAAGCGGAAAAGTTGGTCCATGTCTGGTTCCGCAGAAGCGGAAGTTAGGACTGCATAGGCGGTCCCAATAGTGCTAAATTTGGGCTGCAGAAGCGGTCAAGGCCCTTAAGTGAAGGTCCGCAGAAGCGGACGTGGACCGCAGATACCGAAGTCGCAGAAGCGGCATTTTTACCGCAGAAGCGGGGTTGCCTGGACAGTTAAATGAAATAGACTTCTTCGCGAAGTTTTGAAAGAACAACATTTTGGACTTCGAACTTGGAGAGCTTTGTGGCGATTTTGACGTGGGTTTCGAGGGCTTTAATCAGGTATGGATTCTTGGACTTAGAATACGATTTTATGGTGTAAAAACATGGATTTAGACTGGTTAATCAAGGAATCAAAGGTCAAAAATGTGATTTAGGGCTTGAACTTAAGAGAGTTTAAAATAGGGATTTGAGGGGCCAAATGGACTCCAATTCTTGTGATTTTGATATGAATAGACTCGTGGCGAGATGAGGAATCCATAGATGTGAATTTAATAATTTTTCGAGAAGTGGGCCCTGGGCTCGAGTTTTGCTAGTTTCGAGATTTTTGCTATTTTTTGATTGTTTTTGATTGGGTATTGTCCCATTGGCATATTTTGATGTATTCTCTCTGATGTTGGATAGATTTGACGCGCGTGGAGGCCAGTTTGAGAAGCAAAGGCATCACGAGCTAGAGATTTCACCGGTTCGAGGTGAGTAATGATTTATAAGGATATCCTGAGGGTTTGAATCCCCGGATTTGCACCCATAGTGCTATATTGAGGTGACTTACAAGCTGGATAAAGAGCGTGGGGTAGAGCACCGTTGGGGATTGTGACTTGGTCCGTCCCGGTTGTTGCTTTTACCAGGTATTTCACTATGACTTGTTGCTTTTCATTATGATTTGGGATTATTGCCATACTTGGGGCTTATTGCCGACTGTTTGAACTCCTTGTGAGCTATCATCACTGTTTCATCACTATTTGAAATATTATTTGAACTCAGTCCCTTTGAATTACACTGTTTCATGAACTCAGCTATATTTGTACTCAACCTTGAGTTTTTAACTGATAATTGAACTATTGCTTGAGCTAAGCACTATTATTTTTGCTGATGCCCGAGGGGCTTATGATTATTTCTGGATTGATTGAGGCCGAGGGCCATGTGTGAGGATATGTGGAGTGATGTGAGGAGGCTTTTAGGCCTCGAGTGATATGTGAGGATGCTTTCAGGTCTCGAGGGATATGTGAGAAGACTTTCAGGCCTCGAGCGATATGTGAGGAGGCTTACATGCCTCAAGTGTATTGTGAGAAGGCTTTCAGGCCTCATATTGATATGTTCAGGCTTTCAGGCCTTATTATGATAGCGCTTGGGCTGTAGGAGCCCCTCCGGAGTCTGCACACCCACAATGAGCACGGGTACCCATGTGATTTGAGAGTGAGCCCGAGGGGCTGATGTTGTACTGTGTGATTGATACTGAGCCCGAGGGGCTGATACTGTTCTGAGCAATTGATATTGAGCCCGAGGGGCTGGTACTATTTTGAGCAGTGCCCGAGGGGCGAACTTTTATGTGCTCATCTTGCATACTTATTTGCCTTCTTACCTGTTATACTGTAGTATTTATGCCCGAGGGGCGGAATTTCTGTGCCTATCAACACTAACTATTTTGAAATCATTTTTGTAAGTATTGAAAAGATCGTTTTCAAAAGAGATTTGAACTGAGCCAAGGTATTTCTAAAGATTTCACGGATTTCACTATTTTCTCTGATAATTGTACCCGGCTTCTATACAGCATGTTGGTTTCTTTACGTGATTTCTTGCTGCTCAGTTATTATTTACCTTTATTACTCACTGAGTTGGAGTACTCACTTTACTCCCTCTACCTCGCGTGCAGTTGCAGGTATTTATTCACCCGGTAGCGGGTAATGGCCACGTGGAGGCAGAGTCGTAGAGGTTTAGCGAGGTGGCTGCCAGCGTTCGCAGCACCACAGTCCCTTTTATGTTATTCACTAGTATTATTCAATGTATTTCTAGAATGTAAAGTGGGGATTTCATTCTTATAGATGCTCATGACTTGTGACACCCCGATTTCGGGCTGAGTCGGGATGGGTTCCCTATTTTATCACGTTTATTCCGCATTATGATTTTATTATCTATGATTCATACTTATTCATGCGAAGTAAGTGTTAAAAGAGGCATTGTTGTTCTGTTGGATGACCTTCTTTTCACGAGAGGCGCCATCACGACTGGGTTTGGGGAATTGGGTCGTGACAACTTAGCAACTAAATAATGAAATCCTGTCAAGTTTCTGAACCTACGATAATATTAGTGAAAACAAAATCAAAGATGACATGAACTTTTGTTTTCTTTTCTTTGCCAGTTTTAGGGATTAAACAAATAACTAAACTTCACTACAACAACAGTTCAGGAAGAAACAAAACTGGCGATGAAAAAGGATGCATACCTTGGATTCTCAAACGAGCCAGATGGAAACTAGGGCAGAGTTGAATTCGCACACAACACCAGATTCCCAATCCGTGTTTTCTCAATACACAGATGAATGTGCGAGATAGGCTCTAAATTAGGTCGCAAGAGGAGATTAGGGCAGAGGAGAGCTGATGCAGTTTAATTTTGAGAATACAGAGCCTTTGTTTTAACTTTTTAGAGCCTTTTCCTTTTTAGTTTTGGCGCCTTATTTTAGAAAATAATAATTTTTTAATATTTTGGTATTAGATTTGGCGATACTCTCTCATATCAAGGCCCCTCAATTATAATTTGGGACAAGTTATTTTTTTAAGGACCAGATTTTATATCTTCGCAATAAAATAAAGCATTAAGGACCTCAATATAATCTCCTCCCAATACATATATTATTAGCGACGGGATTATTAGCTCGTCCCTAATAGTTGGTCTTAAATAAGACTTTTTCTTGTAGTGCAATTATTGTTTCCTTCTTCCTCGTACTATCATGTCTTCGTCAAACCCTAACCCTAGGAGAGTCCCCATTGTCAATAACCTTCCTCTTGCTCCTATTAGGAGCAAGAGAGGAGGTAGACTTCGTAATCTAGGGTCTTCATCTGCACGAGGTTCTTCTCTACCTTCATCTTGTTCCACTCCATCTTCTAGAACCAGATGCTCCCTTTCTCAAAGGTCTTCGTCTAAAGGTAAAGAACCCACTAAGCCTCTTCGTGAACTTACTATATATGAGATTATTCCCGTTGAACTATATTTTTACAATGATAGATAATGCATTAGGAATCAAGTTTCTTCTATGTCTTCATTAACGTGTTGACATTTACCCGACTCAGATTACTGAAGGTTTAATTTCTGTAGTTCATAGGGACTGTCACTGGAGCCATGACTTCCCCATTATAATCCCCAATGCAAACCAAAGAATCACCTCTTATTTAACTGGATTTTCTTTTGTTTATACATACCCTTTCATGTTGGGTTTCAAACCTGCTATTGACCCTGTTATCCTCGAATTCTGTCATTTTCTCAACGTCTATTTAGGACAAATTGGCCCTATTATGTGGAGGGTTGTTGCTTGTTTGAGACATTTGGCCAATATAGTTGATGTGCCTTTTACTTTCTCCCATTTAATTCACTTGTATTCTCCCAAACTCTTTCGCCAAGGAGTATTTACTTTAGTAGCAAGAAGTAAAAGAGTTCTGGTCAGTCCAGAATACGATAAGGACCGTGGCTGGTATGCCAGGTTTGTTGCTGCCCCCACTATTGGTTTAGTGGGTGATGGAAATGTTCCCTTTCATGAGAAGTAGAATTTTGCACGTGAGTTTTCTTTATAATAACCTTCTCATACCTTTTTCTCAATTATGATGATTTTTATTTTAATTTCCTTCCCCCTTTTTTCATTTTTAGCAACCATGGGAATTGTCGATGAGATTTCCAATTTCCATGGTTAGGTAGAAAAGTTGTTATATACTGCCCCGATGGAGGGTAGTTCTTGGAAAACTCTTTCTCAACGATTTGGTTGGAAAGTGAAAACTCACGGTAGGAGTTTTTTTTATAACTTTACTTATTACTTCCTCCAGAAATTATTCTAACCCTTCTTTTTATCAGGATTTCCCACTCGAGGCATAAGTGCTAAGGCTGTCCTAGCTTCCAGAATTTCTTTAGAAAGAGCCCAAGAGATAATTTTTGGTTCTTCATCGAAAAGGAAAGCTACTGTTGATCAAGACTCTGAGGAGGAAGAAAAAGATGGGGGTTGTTTGATAAAAAGGCCATGGGCTAGAAGACGAATTATTGCAGATAATGAAGCATCTCCCCCTCGTTCTACTCCTCTCACCGAGCCTGTTGAAGCCTCGTTGGTGATTTCTGATGATGATACTCCCGCTGATGGCCATGATTCTGTTGAACAGCTTTTTATCCGCGGGTTTGGTAGTGAAGTTTAGGACCAATTTCTGATGAAGCACCCCTTGCTTCTTTTTCTTTATCTACTTCTGCGATACCTTTTTTTCCAGTTGTGACTATTACCGTTGCGACTATTACCGTTGTGACTATTGCCGTTGCTGCTTCTCCCCCAGATGTTTTGACTCCTTCCACAGTTCCTCCTGCAACTATTCTTTTTTTGTTTTAAATCAACCTCGTTGGTACAAAAATGATGAAGTGGGTCTCTCACATGGAGCAGTTAATGCATGAGTATCAACTTGAAGCAGATGACTGGAGAGAATAATATGAAAGCCTTCAAATCGACGTGGAAGCATTAGAAGAGAAAAAGTGCACCTTAGAGCAGCAGTTGAGAGATTTAACTTCGGAATTGGCGGTTGAAAGAGCTTCCTCAAATCAAGCTAGCAAAGAAAAGAATCTTCTCGAAACTTCCTTTTCCGAGAAACTCTCCAAGGCTAGTGAAGAAATCAGAGAGTTGAAGGCTCTCTTAAGTGAGAAAGAAGCTTATGCCGGTAAACTTGTGAAAACTTTGACTCAGACTCAAGAAGACCTCCGGGAATCTTCTGATAAGGTTCCTTCCTTAGAAAGTTCACATGCTTCTCTTCAAGTTTCTTATGATTCTGCCTTAGTTGAGAATGAGAAGCTTAAAAGTGAGATTGCTGAATGGGAAAAAGATTGCGAGATTCTTGAGGACAAAACCGCAATTGAAGTGAGTTGGGCATTTTTAAATACTCGCCATGATACCCTTGTATAAGTTAGCCAAGAGAATTTTAACTTGGAGGCTGAGTTGGCTAAAATAAGAGAAACAATTGAAAAAAATCTGTTGAGCCAAGACGTTCTCTCTCCCATGGCTGAAACTTCCGAAAATATTGAAGATGATATGGGTACGGTGAGTGTTCCAATTCCTTCATCAAGTTGAGCATGCTGCTGCTGATGACCCTGCTTCAGTTCCTTCTTCAACTCCTCTGTAACAAGTTTATGATATGTGACTCCCTATTTTTTTTGGTGGGATGTGGTTATAACCATTTGTCCTATTTGAGGGTTTGTTGAAAATATTAAGTCCCAGCCCCTTTTTGGGGTGTTTTGTATAAACAACTTTTAGTTTATGACTAAGTTCATACTTAGTCTAAACTTTTTAAATATTAAGAAGTTTTCCGTTGTTGTTTGAACTTCTGTTTTTCTTATTCCTGCCTTTATATTTAAGTACTTACTGAATAATTTGCATTTTTATTTTGCAAAATGCTTTGTTTTTACCTTCATGAATATTTAAATCAATCATGAATTTTACAAAAGAAGGCCCTTTTATATTCGACACTTAATGAAGAAGACGTCTCAACTTCATAATGGTGTTAATGTACGACAAAAGAAATAGGAATACACATGTTTCTTGAAATAACTTTGACAAGCTTTTATTTGAACTTTGTCAAGCTTTAAATAATATCTTACATGTATTAAATAACTTCTATAATTTTTTCATAACTGTTTTCCTTACAACAGATTTCAAAAAAGAAAATAAAACATAAGGTTTTTCTTTATAACCCGTTTCAGTACATGTACATTGCCTTTAACCTAACTATGATAAGGTTATTCTTTGGCTTTAGCTCGTAACTTTGCTCTGCACTTGACTCATTCAATGAGCAAACTTTTCAGGCTTGAACTTTGATTATTTCTCAATCTTCTTTTCCTTTTTTATACATATGTCTATATATTTATATAGTCTCCCAAGTGTTTGAGCTTTGAAGTATGAAGTCTCGAGCACTTGATTACTCCTTTTTTCGGTCCTTTTCCTGTAAAGGAATAAAACATACGGGACTCGGAGGTAAAATTATAGATGAAGACTGCTTAACCTGTCTCAATTTCTATTAGAATAGTTGTAAACCTAGACCGAGAATTTTAATCGATTCCGAGTGCTTTGCAGGTCGTGATTCATCATTTAGTACGGGTTAGCTTTTTGCCTATCATCTAAAATCGTTAGTAAAATTTTAACAATTCAAAAAAAAAATTTAAAATTAGGATACCTGCTCGTGGGTACTCTCCTTAGAAATAGTATCTCTTCAGGTGAACAACATTCCAATGTGAAGGTAATATTTTTCCATCAATTGTTTCTAGCTCGTATGCTCTTTTCCTGCAATACCATGAATCTTGTAAGGTCCTTCCCAGGTTGGACTTAATTTTCTCGCATTAGCCGCCTTCGTGGATTGAAAAATATTCTTGAGTACGAATTTCCCAATATTGAAGTATCTTAGACGTGCTTTTCGATTGTAGTATCGTTCCATGACTTGTTTTTGTGATGCCATCCTTATTAATGCAGCTTCCCTTTTGTCACGACCCCCGTTCATCCTCCATGAACATGTTGTGATGGCACCTAGTTCCTACAACTAGGTAAGCCTAACATTGTGGAACAATTTAACATAATTTGCAAAAAATAGCTAATTAAGACTGAATAACAAAAAGAAATATGTATATAACGGCCACTCGGCATATATTACTCATAATAAGTGCGGAAGTCAAAATCTCAACCCAAAATCCGGAAACTCACGGAAACCGCAGGCTAACAGAAACATAGTACGCTGCTCTAACTCCAGAACATCTAAACAACTGAGAAAAAAGGATTAAACTAAATACTAAAGCTGGAATAGAATAGAGACTCCTGGTCTGCGGACGTGGTAGATATACCTCGAAGTCTCCGTGTATCTCCTTGCCTCAAGGGTAGTGCGCCTGAGTAGAGGTACCTGGATAATCTGCACATGAAAAACATGCGCATGAAGGGCATGAGTACACCACAACGATACTCAGTAAGTGCCAAGCCTAATCTCGGTTGGGTAGTGACGAGGAAGGTTAGGGCCCTACTGAGGCAAAATATAATAATAATTAACAATATGAAAATGTGACAGAAATAATGAGTACATCAGTGAGATAAGACAGGTCAATACGGCAATAACAACTACACAAGAACAGAGTAAACACATGGTAAATACAGCTCAATACCAATGATAACAATGAGGGAATCCCAGGATACCGTCCTGTGGCCCTTTTCTCAACTGTCCGGTGGATCTCCCGGGATATCGTCCCGTAGTCCAACTCATGTGCCAATCCGAAGAATCTCCCGGGATACCGTCCCATAGTCCAACCATCAATGTGCATGGGGATCTATCAGGAATCTAACCCGCAGTCCCGAAGTAAAAGTGCAGGGGGATCTATCGGGAATATAACCCGCAATCCCAAAGTAAATGTGCAGGGGGTATCTATCGGGAATCGAACCCGTAGTCTCAAAGTAAACAAACAGGGGGGGAGCTACCGGAATCCCACATCCGTAGTCCCAATATAAATGCGCAATCACAACCAGAAGGTACATGGAAATGAAGTACAAAAGATGAGCAACAGGTAGTACTAGCCTAGCATGCTTCACATAGTACAATCAAGGTAATTTAAGCAATTAGGCAAGTTAAATCAACTAAATATGCTTTCCCAATCTAGCATAGGTTATAATTGCCAATGGAATAAAACAAATATGAATGAAACTCAATCTCAATATTTTAATTAAAAATTGGATTTTCAACAATTAGCTCAAGTACGCGCTCATCACCTCGCATACAAGGCACTCAAATACCAAATAACAAATCCTAAGGGAAAGGTCCCCCGCACAAGGTTAGACAAGCCACTTACCTTGAACCGACTCAAAATCAACTAGAAATCACGCCTTTTCCATGAGTATCCGACTCCAAATGGCCCAAACATATTCAATTTAATTACACATTGTAAATAACATTGCAAACAACTTGTTTTAGTATTAAATTCAAAGCTACGACGTGAAATTAGGTAAAATGACCAAAATGCCCTTCAGGACAACGTCTTAGAATCGAATAATTTTCACATTTTTAGAACTCTTGTACTCTCACGAGTCCAATCATATAAAAATCTCCCAAATCGGAGGTCAAACACCCACTCAAGACCCAATAGATTAGCCTATGAAGTTTCACCCACTTTTCCAATTTTTGATCCCAAATTCGAATTTTAATGATGGATTTAACTACAAAATGATGAAATATAACTAGAAGGGATTAGGGAAACGTTACCCAATAATCTTCTCTTCAAAACCCTCTGAAAATCGCCCTTCCCCGAGCTCAATTTGATTTTTCTAACATATGAAATCAAATCCTTGAATTTTTTATATCAGAAAAGGCATTTCCGCTTCTGCGGACAAGAGTCCGCTTATGCGGTCCCGCTTATGCGGAAACAATCCGCTTCTGCGGTGTTCAATTAAATGGCCAGGACTGTATTTGCGATAAAGAAACTGCAGGTGCAGAAGCGCATCTGTGAGGGACAATTTGCTTCTACGGAAACTAGGGGGCCACTGGGCTTTGCTTCTGCGGTGGATAAGCCGCTTCTGCGGCTCCGCTTATGCGGGAGAAGAACCGCTTCTACGGTTTCTGAGGGAAAGGGGCAATAGCCGCTTCTACGGCGCCGCATCTGCGGTTCCCAAGCCCCAGATGCGGAAATACCAGAAGCCGCAAGAAATCAGTTGCTGCACATTTCTCAAATTCTTCCGTTTACCACCCGAAATCACCCCGAGACCCCCGGGACCTCAATCAAAAGCACCAATAACACCTAACACCTCATTCAAACTTGTACCAATCTTCAAAACACCTAAACCAACGTCGGAAACTCGATTAAATCACGAATTTGAGCCTAAGAACTTCAAATATCATAAAAATACACTTTCGATCAAAAACCTAACCAAAACACGTCCGAATGACCTAAAATTTTGCACACAACTCCCAAATGACATGACGGAGCTACTACAACTTTTGGAATTCCAATCCGACCATTGGATCAAAAATTCACTATCGGACCGGAAACTTCAAAAATTCAAACTTCGGCATTTCAAGCCTACATGAGCTACGGACTTCAAAAATACATTCCGAACATGCTCCCAACCCTGAAATCACCTAACGGAGCTAACAGAACCATCAAATTTCCATTCTGAGGTCGTCTTTACACTGTTCCAATTACGAACCACTTTTCAACACTTAAGCTCTCATTTGGGGACTAAGTGTCCCAAAACTCTCCGAAACCCAACACCAAACGTCCCGGCAAACCAGAATAGCAGAGATGAACTTAAGGTAAGCAGTTAATAGGGGATCAGGGCATTAATTCTTAAGACGACCGACCGAGTCATCACATCCTCCCACACTTAAATATTTGTTCGTTCTGAAGTAGTGAAAAGATGAGGGTACTGGCTGCGCATATCCTACTCGGTCTCCCAGGTCGCCTCCTCGGCTGGCTGGCCCCACCACTGAACCTTCACTAAAGCTATGTTTTTTGACCTCAACTTTCTGATCTGCCTGTCCAATATAGCCATTGGCTCCTCAACATAAAATAGATCCTTGTCCAACTGGATTGAACTGAAATCCAACACGTGCGACAGGTCACCGTGATACCTCCGGAGCATCGAAACATGAAATACCGGATGAACTCCGACCAAACTGGGAGGTAAGCCAAGCTTATAGGCAACCTCCCCAACTCACCTCAAGATCTCAAAAGGGCCAATAAACCTCGGACTAAACTTTCCTTTCTTCCCAAACCTCATGACGCCTTTCATAGGCGAAACCCGAAGCAGAACCCGCTCACCAACCATATATGAAACATCACGAACATTCCTATCCGCGTAACTCTTCTGTCTGGACTGGGCTATACAGAATCTATCCTGAATCATCTTAACCTTCTCCAACGTATCCTGAACCATCTCTGTGCCTAATAACCTGGCCTCACCCGGCTCAAACCAGCCCACCGGAGATCTACACCTCCTACCATATAATGCCTCATACGGTGCCATCTGAATTTGGACTGATAACTGTTGTTGTAAGCAAACTCCGCCAATAGCAAGAAATGATCCCAAGACCCTCCAAACTCAATCACATATGCACGGAGCATATCTTCAAGAATCTGAATAGTGCGCTCAGATTGTCCGTCCGTCTGGGGGTGAAATGATGTGCTCTACTCCACCCGAGTGCCTAACTCCTGTTGCACGGCTCCCCAGAACCGCGATGTAAACTGGGTACCTCTGTCTGAAATAATAGAAACTTGAATACCATGTAGACGTTTGATCTCCCGGATATAAATCTCCGCCAACCGCTCCGATGAATAAGTGTACATACAGGAATGAAATGAGCGGACTTCGTCAGTCGATCCACAATGACCCAAATGACATCAAACTTCTTCAAGGTCCGTGGGAGCCCCGATACAAAGTCCATGGTGATGTGATCCCATTTCCACTCTAGGATCTCTATCGGCTGAAGCAACCCACCCGGGCGCGGGTGCTCATACTTCACCTGCTGGTAGTTGAGGCATCTAGACACATAACCAACTATATCTTTCTTCATCCACCTGCACCAATAATGTTGCCTCAAGTCCTTATACATCTTCGCGGCACCCGGATTGATGGAATACCGCGAACTATGGGCCTCTGCTAGAATAAACTCTCGAAGACCATCAATATTAGGCACAGAAATCCGTCCCTGCATCCTCAACACCCCGTCATCTCCAATGGTCACATCTCTGGCATCTCTACGCTTAACCTTGTCTTGAAGGACAAGTAAATGAGGGTCATCATACTGTCTCTCCCTGATACGATCAAATCAGGAAGACTGGGAAACCACACAAGCTAGGACCCGACTAGGCTCCGAAAGATCCAATCTCACAAACTAGCTGGTAAGGCCTAAACATCCATTGCCATAGGCCTCTATAAAGCTGGTAAATATGACAAACTACCCAAACTCTCCGCCCGGCAACTCAAGGCATCCGCCACCGCATTGGGCTTGCCAGGGTGATACAGAATAGTAATGTCATAATCCTTCAGCAACTCTAACCACCTTCTCTGACGCATATTTAGATCATTTAGATAAGCGCTACAAGCTCCAATGGTCAGTATAGATCTCACAAGGCACACCATACAAATAATGATGCCAGATCTTCAAGGCACAAACAATGGCAGCTAACTCAAGGTCGTGGACAGGGTAGTTCTTTCCATGTATCTTCAACTATCTGGACGCATAGGCAATCAACCTACCGTCCTGCATCAACACCGCTCCAAGGCCAACTCTTGAGGCATCACAATAGACAGCATAAGACCCCGAACCGGTAGGTATTATCAAAATTGGGGCTGTAGTCAAAGCTGTCTTGCGCTTCTAAAAGCTCGCCTCACCCTCCTCTGTCCACTGAAATGGGTCACCCTTCTGGGTGAATCTAGTCATAGCGGCCGCAATCGATGAAAATCCCTCTACGAAGCGAGGGTAGTAGCCCGTCAAACCAAGGAAACTGCAAATTTCTGTAGCTGAGGATAGCTTGAGAACTCTGCACGACCTCTACCTTCCTCGGATCCACCCAAATACCCTCGCTCGAGATCACGTGGCCTAAGAATGCCACAGAACTCAGCCAAAACTCACATTTTGAGAAATTTGCATATAACTTCTTCTCCTTCAAGGTCTGAAGCACGGTCCTCAAGTGCTACTCATGATCTTCCCGACTCCGGGAATACACCAGAATATCATCAATAAAAACAATAACGAATGAGTCAAGATATGGCTTGAATACACTGTGCATCAAATGCATGAAAGCTCCTTGAGCATTGGTCAACCCAAATGACATAACAAGGAACTCATAATGACCATACTGAGTCCTGAAGGTAGTTTTTGGGATATCTGGCTCTCCAATCTTCAACTGATGGTAACCTGAGCGCAAGTCAATCATAGAAAATACTTGTACGCCCCGAAGCTGGTCAAACATATCATCAATACGACGCAAAGGATAATGGTTCTTCACTGTAACCTTGTTCAACTAGCGATAATCAATACACATACGCATAGAACCATCCTTTTTCTTCACAATCAAGACATGAGCACCCCACGGTGAAACAATGGGTTGAATAAAACCCTTACCAAGCAATTCCGGTAACTGATTCTTCAACTCAGGAGGAGCCATACGATACGGAGGAATGGAAATGGGCTGAGTGCCCGGCAACAGATCAATGCAAAAATTAATGTCTCTATCGGGCGGCATGCCTGGAAGATCAGCTGGAAACACATCGGGATAATCCCGTACCACTGGAACTGAATCAACAGAAGGGGTATCAACACCGACATCTCTCACATAAGCTAAATATGAGGCACACCCCTTCTCAACCATACACTTAGCTTTAAGAAAAGAGATAACTCTACTAGGAGTGTGATCTAAAGTACCACTCCACTTAATACGCGGAATACCTGGCATAGCCAGTATCACGGTCTTGGCGTGACAATCAACAATAGCAAAATGGGGCGACAACCAGTCCATGCCCAAAATAATGTCAAAATCTACCATACCGAGTAGCAATAAATCCACTCTGGTCTCAAAACCATGAATAGTAACAAAACATGACCAAAAAACGTGGTCCACAACAAGAGAATCTCCCACAGGATTAGAAACATAAATGGAGGCACTCAAAGAATCCCGAGGAACACCCAAATGCAGAGCAAAGTAAGAAGACACAGAAGAATAAGTAGAGCCTGGATTGAATAGAACCGATGCCTCTCTGTGACAAACCAGTATAATACCTGTAATGACGAAGTCGGAGGAAACAACCTCAGTACGAGAAGGAATAGCATAATATCTAGCCCGACACCTCTTTCGAGGGCGACCTCTATCTCCCCGATCTCTGCCCCTAGACGGCTGGGTAGGTGTGGTAGCAGTTGGAGCTGTGATCATGGCCTGAGAACTTTGAGGAGCACGCTGCGGCTGAGCAGTCTGTGAAGATACACCCCTACCAAGTCTGGGGCAGTCCCTAACCATGTGGGGTGTATCACCATACTCGAAACAAGCTCTGGGAGGACGGGGTGGCTGTGACTAGCTGGGGCTAGGCCTGCTGGACTGACCTCTGGTGGAACCCCGCGCAGGAGGCACGCTAGAAACTGGGGGTGCATAGTAAGGCTCCTGAGGTGTAGGCGGAGCTGGAGCACTGCCAACTGCTGGAAGAGCTGAATGTATAGGGCGACCTGAATAACCTCTGCCATAATGACCTGCTACTGGGGTACGGGCACCAGAGTAGTGACCTGACTCTCGAGACCTCTTGGCATCCCTCTCCCCCCGCTCCCTAGCGAGCATACCCTCAATCCTCCTAGCAATGCTCACTACCCGCTGATAAGGAATGTCCATCTACAAATCTCGAGCCATGCTAGACCTGATAGGTGGGATAAGGCCCTCAATGAACCGGCAAACTTTCTCTCGAACTGTAGCAACCAAGGCTGGTGCATGCCTGGCCAATCTGGTATAACAGATGGCATACTACGAAATGGTCATAGCACCCTGGCGCAAATGCTCAAACTCTGCGCGCCATGCATCCCTGAGACTCTGGGGGATGAACTCTCTCATAAACATATCCGAGAACTGGGTCCAAGTAAGTGAAGCAGCCTCGACTGGACTGTTTATCTCTTAAGTGCGCCACCAATCATAGGCGGCTCCGTGAAGCTGAAAAGCAGTGAATGAAACTCCGCTGACTCCACTATGCCCATAGCATCGCAGTGTGATATACCGGGGTTTCAAACCCTCAGGTCATCATCTACATCTATTACTCACCTCGAACCGGCTCAAAAACTAGTACGCAATGCCTTTCCCTCGAGAATCGACCTCCACGGGTGCCAAATCTGATCAAAACCAATAGGAATACATCAAAATAGGCTAATGGAACATAACCCAATCGAAATAACTCTAAAAACACCCAAAAACACGAAATTGGCAAAACCCGAGCCCCAGGCCCACTTTTCGAAAAATAACGAAATTCACATTTCCTAAATCCTCGTCTCACCACAAGTCCATACATATAAATTTATGAAAATAGGAGTCCAATAGCCCCTTCAAATTCCAAATTTAGCCTCTTTTAGGCTTCAAGCCCTAACCACTATTTTTACCCCTAAATTCCTTGAATTTTCATTGATTAATACATGTTTTTGCACTACAATAACATAAACCAAGACAAAATATCCTTACCTGATGATCCTCCTACGAAACCTCTTCAAAATCGCCCAAAAATCGCCTTAGCTCGCACCCCAAATTTATTTTACACTTCTGAAAATCGAATACACTGATCTCATTTAACCCTTCTGTGATTTTCGCTTCTGCGGCTCCCATAACCGCTTCTGCGGTACTGCTTCCGCGTCCAAATAACTGCTTCTACGGTTTAACTTAAAATCCTGCTTGACCGCTTCTGCGGTCCTATACCGATTTTGCGGTAACTGCTTTTGCGGTCAATATACCGCTTCTGCGGTCTCACTCACTTCTTCAGGACCGCTTCTGCGGTCACAAATCCGCTTCTGCGGAACAAAGTTCGCTTTTGCGGAAAAAGCCCAGGCCACCAAGGGCCGCTTCTGCGATCATCCAACCGCATCTGCAGGATCACTTAAGCGGCTCTTCAACCGCAAATGCGGAAACGACAGAAGGTTCACAACCTGCTGCAATTCCAAGCATCTCAACTCCCGATCCATCATCCGAAACCATCCCGAGGCCCCCGGGACCTCAACCAAAAATACAAACCCACTCTAAAACACGATGCGAACTTGTTCC
>MU787160.1:0-45136 GCA_026770625.1 Nicotiana glauca
GAATGGAATTCCGAGAGTTGCAGTAGCTCCGTTAGGTGATTTTGGATATGTCTGCAAATTTTCAAGTCATTCGGAGGTGTTTAGGTCAGGTTTTTGATCAAATGTGCAATTCGGAAGTTTTTAAGAAACTTAGGCTTTGATTTGATGAAAATTGAGGATTTTGATGTTAACGATAGTGTTTTGATGGTTCGAGCAAGTTTGAATAAGGTAATAGAACATGTCTGTGCTTTTGGTTGAGGTCCCGGGAGTCTAGGGGTGATTTCGGATGGCTAACGGGATGAAATTTGGAGTTAAGGATTTGCTGAAAGATCTGATATATGGTATTTTCGCTTCTGCGGAAATGGACCACAGAAGCGGTTCCGCAAAAGCAGGTGAAGGATCACAGAAGCGGTTTGCTGCTGAGTTGGGAAGTTCCGCAGAAGCGGAATTGGTTTTGCTTAAGCGAAAAATGGACATTTGGCATTTTTCTGCAGAAGCGGACTACGTTCCGCATAAGTGGTCACCGCCGAAGCGGTCACCGCAGAAGCGGTTATGGATCGCAGAAGCGGTCCTGGGCCAAAATGAAGGAAACCGCAGAAGCGGAAGTTGCATAAGCTACATTGGTATCGCAGAAGCGAAAATGGCCTGGGCAGAAGGGTTTTAATTGATATTTCATCCGCAAGCCTATGTTATTTTTCTTCCATTGTTGAGCGATTTTGGAGCTTGGGAGAACTATTTGAAGAGGGATTCATGGAGGAATGATTGGAGGTAAGTATCATGGCCTAGAAACATCATCTAATTATGATTTTAGCCTTTAAATTCATGGAAATTGGTTAAAAAGTGAAGAACTAGGGCTTGAGTTTTGATAATTCAAATTGGAATTTGATAGGTCATTTGAGCTCGGATTTGGGAGTTCTTGGTATGTACAGACTCGTGGCGAGACGAGAAATCCAGTAATGTAAGTTTTGAAATTTTTCGAGAAGCGGGCTCGGGGCTCGGGTTTTGCTAGTTTCGAGGTTTTTGCTATAATTCGATTGTTTTCGATTGGGTAATATCCTATTTGCATATTGTAATGTATTATCTCTGGTTTTGGTTAGATTTGACGCACGTGGAGGCCAATTTGAGGGGCAAAGGCTTTGCGAGCGAGGAATTCCACCGGTTCGAGGTGAGTGATACTTGTGAATGATATCATGAGGGTTTGAAACCCCGGATTTGCACATCATAGTGCTGTATTGTGGTGACTTGCTCGCCAGGTATGAGCGTGGGGTACAGCATCGTTGGGGATTGTGACTTGGTCCGTCCCGGTTGTTGGTTTTACTGCGTGATTAACTGAAAACTACTTGATGCTATTATGATTTGGGCTGATTGACATGTTGTGGGCTTCGTGCCGATTATTTGAATCCTTCAAGGATTGATATCACTGTTTTTGCATTTCGTTGCATATTATTTGATCTCAGTCCAAGGTTCTAAATAATGTTTTGCAAACTCAGCTATCTTTCTAAAATTCGAAAACTTAAATGATATTTTTCTGACGTTATGAGCTGAAAACTGCCATTTTACTATTGCCCAAGGGGCTTATGTGCATTGCTGGACTGAGATATGGATCGGGCTGCACGCCGCAGCAATATATACATATACATGCATGGATCGAACTTCACACCGCAGTAGTATATTATATGGATCGGACTGCACGCCGCAGTGATATATTATGTGGATCGGACTGCACGCCGCATTATTATAGCGCTTGGGCTGTAGGAGCCCTTCCGGAGTCTGTACACACCCCCAGTGAGCGTAGGGTACCCAAATGGATCGGGCTACGCGCCGCAGCGGTCATGTGCATTGCATTGCATCCATGCATTCGTTCTTGATTGTACTACGTGGCATGATTTTTAGCACTCACATATCATTGGCATACATGCTATTACTTGCCTTGTTGACCAGATACCCTGGTGTTATATGTTAAGGAGTGCTGAGCCCGAGAGGCTGATGTTGTGCTTTGTGAGTTGGGAGTGAGCCCGCGGGGCTGATACTGCACTGAGAGGTTGATACTGAGCCCGAGGGGCAGATTTCTGATTAATTCCTACTTGTGGAAATTATTTTTGCAACAGTTGAAACGGCATATTTTTCAAAAGAGATTTTAACTGAGTTTGAGATTTTCTAAAGGATTTTCTCGGTGTTACAGTTTTTGCTATTTTTCTCAAAGGCTTATACTGTCTGTTATAGCATTTTGGAGTGCTCATACGTGTTTTCTTATTGCTCAGATATTATTCGCTGTTATTACTACTTACTCCATGCACCATGAGTGCAGATTCAGGTATTTTGGGAGCTTAGCTGAGCTAGTCGCTGCTTTAGAGTTTATTTGGGGTTGTCGAGGTAGCTGCCTGACGTCCGCAGGACCCGACTCCTTCCCTATCTCTTTATTATTTTCCGCAGTTTTGATCATTTGTAGTATGGAGTTTTATTACTCTGTATTGTTAGAGGCTCTAGACTCATGACCTCCATGTCTTTGGGAGATTATCCAGTTTGGTTTCTATCTGTCAGTTGAGATTTTAGCTTTATTGTCGAAAATGATATTAAATTAACTGATTTTTGAGCTTCATGCTCGGGTTGAGAGTGTAAATGGTCGAGCTTGCCTAGCAGTGGTGTTGGGCGCCATCACGACCGGGATTTGGGGTCATGACAATGTCCCAACTTAATTTTCAGTATCACCACAATGTGTTTATTTACAGTCCTTGTATCCATGCCAATTTTCTTTTTCTGTAAAGTTTAGCACCCAACTTAGCATGCCTTTATGCTACTGCTTGCTTTCTCTTTCTTGTAAACACTTGCTCCCTATCCCATTACACCCTATGTGTTTGTGAGTGGGGACTTAGGGCATGGCAACTAGAATTGTTGTCCATGAACTGAGTTTTGACCCCCCTGACCTCTAAGTGGACTGGAGGGTGTGCCAGTATGTCTCATTGCTGGGTATGCCCCATTGCTTGCTCTTTCCATGTATCCTGCATCCCCATACTCCATTCCCCTATGTATGCTGAGTTAAAGTTCATGGCTTAGCAGCATCCAAATTGCTATCCACGGTTGAACCTAACCTTCAATAGGTCCTAACTCACCAATTTAAAGCTGACTGGCTGGTCAGGGGTGTGCAAGCATCCCAATTGCTAGGCATGACCACCAGCCTGCCATAGACTTCCTTAATCCCTCCTCTATTTGCACTTACACTTAATCCTAGACTCTAAGTTCTACCCCCCTCATATGAGCCTTGCCTTGGGAGCTTGAGTTCCCTCTGAACTTGGACATTTGAGGGCTGGCCCTTCCATACTGTACTATAATTTTGTAATGACATTTGGGCTGTAAACATTGCTTGGAGTTCATGAAGCTCCTTGGAACTTTGACACATCCCAAATAAGAGAAAGGATTTGGAAATTTGATCTTTGGAAGTTGGTTTATTTCATATATCAGACTAGCAGTCTGAATTAGGCTCTCCTTGGTTGGAATTTTAATTTTTGATGTAATTTACTGTTTCTGGATTCTTTCAAGTTGTAATAATTTGTAATAACTATGGGGTTTATAGTAAAAAATGGGGAGGGTCTCTCATTTTATACATGTGGGGTAGATATCATGCTTTAGGTTTTATTTCTGCAATCACATCATCTTTGTTTACGTATTTGCATCTAGATATCCTACCTATAGGTCATTTCATTACGCATTTAGAAATCATATCTATAATTTTATTCATATCTGCATATAGAAATCTTGTCTATAAGTTTATTCGCATCTGCATATAGAAATCATGCCTATAAGTATATCCATCTGAATATAAAGACCATGACTATAGTGTTTTTTTGTACTTCTGTGTATCATCTATCACTAGGCAAACAATTTATAGGCTCAAATAACAAAATGCACTCTAGATACCATGTCATAGGACTCCTGCATTATTTTTACAAACGTTTTAAAATTAATCACGCTTAGAAAGCATGCCTATAGGTATAACTAACTGAATCTGAATTGGCTATCTCGCCTACAAGTTTAAAGCCAGTAAT
Organism: Nicotiana glauca; assembly: GCA_026770625.1. NCBI lineage: Eukaryota > Viridiplantae > Streptophyta > Magnoliopsida > Solanales > Solanaceae > Nicotiana > Nicotiana glauca. Next base: position 4,023 of record MU787160.1, read on the forward strand.
AACGTTGCTTGAAATCTGCAGAACATTTGTTTGTTTCTAACATCAATAATCCTTCTGTAAAATCAGTATGCCTTCTTCATTGTTAGAAATCATGATTACAGGCCTCATCTAGGCAAACCTGTAGGTAATTAATCAACCATTCCAGTCTTAACAATTACAACCAACATGGAGGTCTAATTCGGACTTCTTATCTAAAAATATGTGATATATCAGCCACCCTTCCTACGTTAAATTTAATTAAAGACCTAACCAGTATTTGAAGTCATGCTATGTATTTGCCTTTAAGTGGGGAGGCCTGTTTGAGCCCTAACTGCTGCTTGCTTCTTCCACTATGTGATTATATATTTTGTTTGTCGCCTAGATTTTTATCCTTTCTTAAACTTCTGAAAAGCCCCAACTCCCTAACCTTTTGGACTAGTAGTCCCAAATGCCTCCAGGAGTGATAGGATTGGGGCGGGTACTAGCATGCAATAAGTAACGAAACCATTCCGCGTCTAATACCTTAACGCAGTGGGAAATGGTAGATATGGATATGATGACCGGTGCGTTAATACCACGTGTAGCCCCTCTTTGAGGAGTGATTACCAGGTATTGCATGATGTGATCCATATTTTAAATAAACCTAGGACCCCCTTCCCCTTTACTTGTTTATATTTGTTCAAATTATTTTTCTTAAATTTCTGATTTCTTTATTTTCTTGAAAATCTCAATTCACTTGCAACATTATGTGAAAACCCCTTCTATTTGAGACCTTTATTTGCTTATTTGTTTTTTAAAGTCACAATTGTAACATGGACGGGAACCACACTAGTGGATCTTGAGGGGTGCCTAACACCTTCCTCTCGAGATAATTTTTAGCCCTTACCCAAACTTTGGTTCTTCAAACTCAAACCCTTCTTAATGTCCTAATGCACTTAATCTTTAGGTGAAGACTCTTCAAACTCCAATACCCAATTCCCAAAAGGGAAAGAGTTGTCCTTTTAAATGTCATAAACCCGATTTTGCCTTTAAAGAAAAAGGGGGCATCGACAGCATGGTGACTCTGCTCGGGATATTCTTTAGGCTTTTACCATTTCATGTTACTTGTGACTTTACTGCTTCTTTATTGACTTTATTTAATGTCTTTATCTCTTTTCTACTACGAAAATAAGTTGGCTCTTTATTTCTTTTTTCTTTTAACGCTTTCCTTTGCTGCTTTCCTTCAATACTGCTATAATTATGAGCAATTATTGTAATCATTACTTTATGAACGTGCAAATACATGACAACTTGTTTCATTCTTGTAAATTGTATCTTCCACGTCATATTGCACTCGCGCCAAACAAAATACCATAGCAACGCTTATAATGAGTGGTTGCGCCCTTCCAATATTACACCCCCTAAATTTGGTACAGGTGTATTTACGGTAAAACCAGTCGATCAGCGGTGCAATAGACGGTTTCGTGCCTTTCCCTCTTGAGTTGTCCGCTCAAGGGTACTGGTCTAACAACCCATAGAAACCTTACTCTATTCAAACTATGCATGCATCACTATCAAACCTATTCAAGTCAGTTCTGTTGTCTGCATAGTGACTCTTTAAGATAGCCTTGTCCAAAGTTCACCGGGTTTCCTTCAAACCCAAATGGACACCACCACGTTCTGTGCATTTATTTGGAGAACTAAATGCCTTAATGATAATTATTCGTTTAAATAGTAGAGTCCAGCGGGGGTAAGTCCCCAGATTCTTCATGGTAACCAACATCCACCAAAGGTTGCTAATCTAGTGGGAAGACCTTCACTCCAGTGATCAGACCCTCGTCTGCAAATATTTGGGAAATTTGCCTTCTCTTTTGGAAATCCAATTCGACAACAAAATCATAGACTCTGCAAATTTATTCCGGGATGCCGAGAGATCTGTGTTCTGCTTAGGGGACCTTGAGATGACACCTTTGCTCGAGGAAATAGGAGGATTAGCTGGTATTCCATGGGAGACACCGGGTTTGCTTATGCCATAAAATCGCAAGGGTAGGGATTTTCTCAAAATGATAGGACTAAAGAAGAACACAGACTTGACCTGTTTGAACAATTCCTACATTCCTTTCGACTATCTGTACGAGAGGTACTGCCATAGCAAGTCCTACTGCACTTACCCAGATGAGTTCGCCCTCACATCATTGGGGCATATCCATAGAAGAGTCTTCGTCTTTATGTTCTGCTTTTTAGGGATGATAGTGTTTCCTATGAAGAAGTCTAGAATCCATACCAGACTGGCCATGGTCACCAAGACTTTGATGGAAGGAATTGGCGGGCAACCTTTTAGCATAGTACCTATGATCGTTGCAGAGATATATCGAGCCCTAGAAAATGTCAACAAGGGGCCAAATACTTTGAGGGTTGTAACTTACTGCTCCAACTCTGGCTCATGGAGCACCTCCAAAAGGGTGAATATCGGCAAGAGATTCTACGCAGAGAAGGATGATCATATCGCCTTCCATCAGCCAAAACGGATGAATTATATGCCTAACATATTTGCTCAGCCAGGAGATGCTAAAGGGTGGATATAGTTGTTTGAAAATCTGAAAGAAGACAAAGTGCAGTGGATGTTCGAATGGTTCCCTACTGAAGAGTTCATCGTCCGATCTCAGGACGCACTATTTTTTATACTCATTAGTTTGAGAGGAACTTATCCCTATGTCCCTCTCCGAGTCAGGCGGGAAGAAAGCAGGTCATACCAAGGGTCGACAAAATGAGTCACTTCAGGGCCGACTTCCAAGAAGACGATAGCCCATACAAGTGTCAAGCTCAATACATGTGGCATTGCAAAATCATTTTGGGAAAGGATTCCATAGAATCAAACAGGTACCATGCCGGCTATAATCCCTACTATCCAAGTTGGTTGGAAGATGATCATGGTGGGTTAGGACAACCCGGGTTTGTTCGAGGCCACATGGTCATCGACAAAAAGGCTGAAATACAGGTTAAGTACAATCAATTGCGCAAGAGGATTTGGGAATGCGAAAGCGAGCACCAGGAAATCCAAGAAGCCCATAAAAAGCTTATTGAAGAATGGAAAGATATGGATGTCAGTGCCATCAAGCGACTGGGGTATTTGGAGCGTGGTTTAGTAAAGCTAGAAAGGAAGTTGATCCAGAGGATTGAAAATTGCCAAAACGCTGAAGGAAACGAAGGAGGACACTTGGCTAGAGCCTATTTGCTACTGGGACTGCGTGAGCTAGTAAAGCTGTTCGATGGAGCTAAAGATGCCGAGTCTGGGGAAGTAGTTAGGAGTCTTTCCTTTGCTTTAATGTGATAAGGCCAATGGCCATTAGTGACATTTTATTTTCCGCAATTCTAGTGTCATTTTGGGATTCGTCTTATTTTTATCAATAATATGAGACATTTAGCATTATAAGTTCTCCAAATCAACTTGTCGCTAGGCCTACCTCGGGCACAACGAGGCTCCCAAATTAGGACACGATTTATATTCTTGCACTATGTGTTTAAATACTGCAATGTTTTTCTCCTTGTAATCCACACTAACTTGTTATCATTTTTTTACTTTTTGTTTTATTCCCCTTCCCCAATGGTTAGTTCGTGCATTCTGGCATCTTCATCATACTCCGCAAGATCCAAGGCTTCGTCATCGTACTCCACAATATCCGAGGGCCCTCCACCACCTCCTCCTCCTCCAAGTCCTATAAAAAACAAGAACAAGGGAAAAATCAAAGATTTGAGCAACATCAGGAAGGAGAACTCAGTTGAAAGGATAGAGGTTCCCCAGGGTATTAAGGTTTCCAAGGAAAGTGCCTTCCAGCTCGAACAGAAGTTACTGAAATTTCAGGAAGAACTGGACCAAGTTTGGAATTTGGCAAGCTTGTCATTTTCCCTCACTACCCCAGATGTCAACTTCCCAGACACTTAGAATACCACACCTCCTCAAAACATCCCAAAACCACAGAACCAATTCACTCTCCATCAACACTGCAACACATGCCGCACCCCATTGCTCATCACTGAGCAACTAAACTCCGCAAATGATCATCACCACAACACCCCCATCTATGTGGAAACCATACTGCACCCCATTCAGCCCGAGTCTGATGACAAAGACTCCCTTATCAAGAATCTGGCTGCAGAACTCAAGAAGCTGACTAGCTGAGTTCAGGGTGTTGAAGGAAGCAAGGGGATCGAGGGACTGAATTACGAAGACCTTTGCATTCAACCAGATGTCAAACTGCCCGAGGGGTACAAACCTCCCAAGTTCAAGATATTTGATGGCACCGGGGATCCTAGAGTTCATCTAAGGACATATTGCGACAAACTGGTCGGAGTCGGAAAGGATGAAAAGATTCGCATGAAGCTCTTTATGAGAAGTCTGAAAGGGGATGCTCTATCTTGGTACATTAGCTAAGACCCAAAGAAGTGGTTGAATTGGGTAAATATGGCGTCCGATTTCATGGACAGATTCAGATTCAACACGAAGAATGCACCAGATGTGTTCTACATCCTGAACTTAAAGAAGAAACCCACAAAGACATTTCGTGAGTATGCTACTCATTGAAGATCAGAAGCCGCTAAGGTCAGGCCGGCTTTAGAAGAAGAACAAATGAATAGGTTTTTCGTTTGGGCTCAAGACCCACCGTATTATAAGAGGTTGATGTTGATCGAAGGCCAGAAATTTTCCGACATCATCAAACTAGGGGAGAGGATCGAGGAAGGTATCAAAAGTGGTATGGTCAGTAACTTTGAAGCATTACAGGCTACCAACAAGGCTCTACAGTCTGGTGGCACATCCAAGAAAAGGGATGTGGGTCCCGTGATGGTTGCACAGAGAACAAAATCCCCAATCAAATACCAAACATACCCAATACCCCCTCATACATATCAACCTACCTCAAATTACCCAGCACCTTTGCCTACTTACCAAGCTCCACCATCCACCTACCAAACATCTCCACCTCCCGCATATCAACCTACTTCCCCCAAATACTCCTAACTCGCACACGTCTACCAAGACTATAATACCCAACAAGCTCACTATCAATCACCTCGCCGAAATTTCCCTAGACCCCGGCCAAACTTCGACTGCAGACCTCCCAAACAGTACACCTCCATTTTTGAACCAATCAACTAGCTGTATGAAAGGCTCAAAGTTGCTTGTTACATCACCCCTATCCCTGCCATAACTCCAAAAAACCCTTCCTAATGAGTCAACTCAAATAAAACCCGTGCATACCATTCCGGCATGAAGGGGCATACTATTGATGAGTGTCGCTCCCTGAAGGACAAGATTCAGGCTTTGATTAACAACAAGATAATTGTGGCAAAGGAGCCTGTTCTGAATGGCCACAACAACCCTCTGCCTAACCACAAAGGCAGGGGCGTTCACATGATCGAGATAGAGGATGGTTGGGACCCCAAAGGGTTGATCGGATTAATCACTGAAGGTGTCGAGCCAAAGAAATCAATGGTCACACTTAATACAATTGTATTCCAGATTCAGCCTTCTGAAGGTGCTGAAGTGAACATGTCGATAGCACGCGATCTTGAAACACAATCTTCTGCAAAGATGCCTGGACCAATTGAGGTTGAGTTTGGGTCCCCAAAGGCACCTGCGCCATTTGAAGTTGTTGTGTTACCTCCCAAAGCAAGGGTTCCCATCCCGGTAGCAATGTTAGACATAGCACCATTCCATACAAAGATCGTCCCTTAGGATTACGCAGCCGAGACAAGGAGAAAAGGAAAAGCCAACACCGGAGAAGCAGTTGCGGTGCAGGGTATGACAAGAACCAACAGGGTTTATACTCCGGAGCATTTGGCTGAATCAAGTAAGAAGGCCTTTGGACGGCCTATTGAAACTGGGCCCGATGACCTCTGGAGAAAGATACAAGCAAAAGAGTACTTAGTTGTTGATCAACTAAATAAAACACCGGCACAAATCTCCATCATGGCTCTTCTGCAAAGCTCCGATGCACATAAGAATACCTTGTTAAATATACTAAGTGAGGCATATGTATGCAGCAACATAACTGGAGGAGAAATGGAGAACATGTTAGGGCAAGTATTGGAGAGTCACAAAATCACTTTCCACGAAGATGAGCTGCCACCGGAAGGGGTAAGCCACAAAAAAGCATTGTACATCACCGTACAGTGCGAGGATCATTTCATAACTAGAATTCTAATTGATGGAGGGTCCAGCCTCAATATTTGTCCATTGGTGACTCTCAGAACCTTGGGGAAGAGCCTGCATGAGATCAAGGATGGAGCCATCATTGTCAAAGCTTTTGATGGTTCCCAATGGTCCACTATTAGGGAAATCAGTTTGTGTCTACAAATGGGACCGACTTGGTTCGACGTTGACTTTCAAGTAACAAACGTCCCAGCATCTTACAACTTGCTTCTGGGACAACCTTGAATTCATGCCGCTGGGGCTATAGCATCAACCCTACACAAGGCAGTTAAGTTTGAATGGAATCACCAAGAGGTGATTATTCATGGCGATGGTAGCAATCCCATATACAGTCGCCAGACCATCCCGGCAATTAGAGGAAGAAGGAAGATATGCGGAGAAACTTACCATCACATTGAGCGAGTCAACACCGTGGAAAAGTATAAATGGTAGAATAACAAGATTGAAAGTATAATGAATTGGAGCGGATATGAGCCTGGCAAGGGACTCGGCAAGAACCTCCAGGGAATCACCAAACCTATCAAGCTGAAGAAACATGGTACCACTTTTGGTTTAGGATATAAATACACTTGGGAGGAGTTCAACCACTGGTCTCCACCGTGGAGTAGCCCCTACTATCCATTAGAGCATCCGATACCTCGCCTGGAGCAGACTTTCCAGCCAGCCGATGTCATATATAGGTCGGAAGAAGAGGAAGCACTGGCGAAAATGAGGAATTTGTTTTTGGAAGATGATAATATGGACTGTTGCGTCATTTTCGAGGAGGAAGGGGAGGAAGGCCCTTCCATACAAGCAGTGAGCCGAGGTGCACCCCTCAACAATTGTTCCATCAGAACCACCAGGGCCCGGAAAGCTTCGGGGTAGCAAGGCTGAACAAAGCACCATGCATCATCTTTGTTTTTTGCTAGTTGATTTTCTTTTCGCATTTTAATGTTGAAATAAGAGTGCCAATGTTCAAAACAATTATGAAATTTATCAAAGCATTTCAATTTATTATAAATCTCGCTCTTATTACTTTTCATCGTTTACTTTATTTGCACAACATTACTATTACTTATATTGATGAACTGGCGATTGTGACTTGCAACGAGACAACGCAACAAATGGATATAGACCCAGAAGAAGATGATATACCAGAAGAGGTCGTTAAAGAGGTTGAGGATTTTGAGAATAGACCTAAGTCCAACTTGGACGAGACTGAGGTTGATAATTGGGGAGATACAGAAAATGTCAAAGAAATGCACATCAGTGTTCATCTATCACCATCAGAAAAGAAAGAGTACACAGAATTCCTAAGGGAATATGAGGACATATTCACCTGGTCGTATGAGAATATGACTAGTCTCAGTACATCTATCGTAGCTCACAAATTGCCAACCGATCTGACATGTCCCCCAGTAAAGCAGAAGCTCAGGAAGTTCAAACCTGACATGAGTTTAAAAATCAAGGAAGAAGTCACCAAGCAAGTTAAAGCCAAGGTTCTTAGGGTAATAGAGTATCCAACATGGTTAGCCAATATTGTGCCAGTACCAAAGAAGGACGAGAAGTTTAAAGTCTGTGTCGACTACCAGGATCTCAATCGGGCCAGGCTAAAAGATGACTTCCCCTTGACAAACATACACATTCTGATTGACAACTGCGCTAAGCATGAATTACAGTCATTCGTCGATTGTTTTGCTGGGTATCATCTAATATGGATGGATGAGGAAGACGCGGAGAAAACTGCTTTCATTACGCCGTGGGGAATGTATTGTTACAAGATGATGTCGTTTGGGTTAAAGAACGCTGGGGCCACCTACATGAGGGCCATGACTACTATTTTCCATGACATGATATACAAAGAGATCAAGGTATATGTAGACGACATCATCATCAAATCCAAGAGAGCCACTGACCACATGGAATATCTGAGGAAATTCTTCAACAGACTGAGAAGGTACAATCTGAAGCTGAACACTGCCAAGTGTGCATATGGGGTTCCCGCCGGAAAACTACTTGGGTTCATTGTGAGTCACCGAGGGATAGAACTGGATCCATCAAAGGTTAAGGCCATCCAAGAATTTCCACCGCCAAAGAAAAAGAAGGACGTGATGAGTTTCCTAGGGAGACTCAACTACATCAGCCAGTTCATAGCTCAGTCCACTGTCATTTGTGAGCAAATATTTAAGATGTTGAAGAAAGACGCCGCTACCAAATGGACTGATGACTGCCAGAAAGCCTTCAACAGAATCAAGGAATACCTGTCAACACTGCTAGTTTTGGTCCCGCCCGAGCCGGGTAGACCTCTATTACTCTACCTTGCAGTGTTGGATGGAGCGTTCGGTTGTATTCTTGGATAGCATGATGAAACATGGAGGAAAGAACATGCCATTTACTATCTCAACAAGAAGTTTACCCCGTATGAGGCCTGGTATTCTCTATTAGAGCGCACCTGTTGTTCTCTAACTTGGGTGGATAAGAAGTTGAGGCATTATTTCTGTGCCTATACTACTTATCTTATATCAAGAATGGATCTGCTGAAGTACATATTTTAGAAGCCCATGCCCACTGGTAAGCTGGCCAAGTGGCAAATCCTGCTGAGTGAATTCGATATCATCTACGTGACTCAAAAAGCAATCAAAGGACAGGCATTAGCTGATCACCTCACTAAAAACCCTGTGGATGGAGAATACGAGCATCTGAAGATGTATTTTCCTGATGAGGAGGTATCCTTAATAGGAGAAGATATCGCAGAATCCTATGACGGTTGGAGAATGTTTTTCGATGGAGTAGTAAATTTCAAAGTAGTTGGCATAGGAATAGTCCTAGTATCAGAAACCGGTCAGCATTATCCGGTGTCTGCGAAGCTCAGATTCCCATGCACCAACAACATGGCCGAATACGAAGCCTGCATCTTAGGGCTCAAGTTGGCTATTGACATGAACGTTCAGGAGTTTCTAGTGTTTGGAGATTCAGACCTGCTTATACATCAAGTCCGAGAAGAATGGGCAACCACGAATTCCAAGATACTTCCTTATCTGCATCATGTACAGGAGTTGAGGAAGATATTCACAAAGACAGAGTTTTAGCATGTCCCTAGAGTCCAAAATGAGTTCGCCGATGCATTGGCTACCCTATCATCCATGATACAACACCCGGACACAAATTTCATTGACCCTATTCCTGTGAAGATCCACAATCAGCCGGCTTATTGTGCTCATGTCGAAGAAGAAGTGGACGGAAAACCTTAGTTTCATGATATCAAGGAATATTTAGCCATAGGGGAATATCCAGAACTTGCAAACGCTACTCAGAAGCGCACACTTCGAAGGTTATCCAATAATTTCTTTCACAGTAGAGGGATCCTGTACAGGAGGACTCCCGATTTGGGATTATTGATGTGTGTTGACCCAAAGGAAGCATCCAGGCTATTGGAAGAAATTCATGCAGGGAACTGCGGCCTACATATGAACGGTTTTGTCTTAGAAAATACTCCGGGCTGGTTATTTTTGGATGACTATGGAGACGGACTGCATCCAGTATGTCTGAAAATGCCATCGATGTCAGATACATGCAGACATGATAAAGGTGCCTCCTAATGAGCTTAATGCAACAAGTTTGCCGTAGCTGTTCACTGCTTGGGGAATGGATGTTATCGGACCTATCGAGCTTGCCGCATCAAACGGACACATGATTATTCTAATGGCAATTGATTATTTCACCAAATGGGTTGAAGCAGCATTATACAAGGCAGTGACCAAGAAAGTCATTGCAGACTTTGTCCGCGACCGTATTGTTTGCCAGTTCGGCATCCCTGAGTCAATTATTACTGATAATGGTTCCAATCTCAACAGTGACCTGATGAAAGAAATGTGTGAAACATTCAGGATCAAACACAAGAATTCTACATCCTACAGACCTCAGATGAATGGAGCTGTAAAAGCGGCCAACAAGAATATCAAGAAGATACTAAGGAAGATGATAGAAAAACATAAGCAGTGACATGAGAAGCTATCATTTGCTTTATTGAGGTACCGCACCACAGTTTGCACATCAACTAGGGAAACTCCCTACATGTTGGTTTATGGTACCGAGGCAGTCATTCCCGCTGAGGAAGAAATTGCCTCCCTGAGGATTATACAGGAAGCGAAACTTGAAAATGCAGAATGGGTAAAGAGTCGCTACGAATAGTTAGCCCTTATAGACGGGAAAAGAATTAATGCAGTCTGTCATGGTCAACTTTATCAGAACAGAATGTCCAGAGCCAAGACAATTCACAATGGGGCAGTTGGTGTTAAAGAAAAGTTCCCCGCATCAGGATGAGGCCAAAGGGAAGTTCTCTCCCAACTGGCAGGGTCCTTACATAGTTCACCGGGTTCTAACAGGAGAAGCCCTCATAGTTGTAGAAATGGATGGAGAAGTTTGGCCGAAGCCGATCAATTCAGATGTAGTGAAGCGATACTATGTGTACATGTATGATTTCTTTAATATGTAATTTGAACTACGCCTGAACTAATTCCCGTTTAAGAGGGGATACGTAGGCAACCTTATGGGTTCGATCACAATTCAATAAAATTTTCATTTCCCCCGCCATTGGAAACTGGGGCAGAATTTTGAGAAGGACCCTCAAAATTCCAAAGTTGATTTGAGCCATTTACCAATACGCAGCCGTCAGAAGAACTAGTGCAGTAATCTGGGGCATAATTTTGAGGAGGATCCTCAAAATTCCAGAGCAAGAGAGGTTGCAATATCTTGAACCGCATCGCAGACGTCTGTTCATCTAAAGAAAACTATTCTCGATTATATACTTATGTTGTATTCTTTTACTGAATCATGCATGACTACTATCAAAATTGCTTTATTTAGTGACGCTACCCCAATAAAAACAAGAGCCGAGTAGGACAAGTGAGGTCCACAGGAAGACGGACTAACCTTCCCCCCTTTACAAAACTCACGACTTTTCTTTGGATGCAGGCACCCAAGACTTAAAATCATCAGATACGATTACATACTCATACTTTTTTAGGAATACAACTCTCAGAATCATCACCTATTTACAATTGCTATTTGTATGCGACATCCCAGCAGCCACAATACAGTAATCAACTATCAGCTATCATCTATCAGCTAAGAGATTTCATTACTATTCGCCTTTCATTTCCCTGCATTGCATAAGACTACCTTTCTACCTTCCGAGACTAAGCTCTATCTCCATCTGCATTCTTGCATTGCATAAGGCTACCATTCTGCCTTCTGAGGTTAAGCTCTACCTCCATCTGCATTTCTTGCATTGCATAAGGCTACTCTTCTGCCTTCCGAGGTTAAGCTCTACCTCCATCTGCATTTCTTGCATTGCATAAGGCTACTCTTCTGCCTTCCGAGGTTAAGCTCTACCTCCATCTGCATTTCTTGCATTGCATAAGGCTACTCTTCTGCCTTCCGAGGTTAAGCTCTACCTCCATCTGCATTTCTTGCATTGCATAAGGCTACTCTTCTGCCTTCCGAGGTTAAGCTCTACCTCCATCTGCATTTCTTGCATTGCATAAGGCTACTCTTCTGCCTTCCGAGGTTAAGCTCTACCTCCATCTGCATTTCTTGCATTGCATAAGGCTACTCTTCTGCCTTCCGAGGTTAAGCTCTACCTCCATCTGCATTTCTTGCATTGCATAAGGCTACTCTTCTGCCTTCCGAGGTTAAGCTCTACCTCCATCTGCATTTCTTGCATTGCATAAGGCTACTCTTCTGCCTTCCGAGGTTAAGCTCTACCTCCATCTGCATTTCTTGCATTGCATAAGGCTACTCTTCTGCCTTCCGAGGTTAAGCTCTACCTCCATCTGCATTTCTTGCATTGCATAAGGCTACTCTTCTGCCTTCCGAGGTTAAGCTCTACCTCCATCTGCATTTCTTGCATTGCATAAGGCTACTCTTCTGCCTTCCGAGGTTAAGCTCTACCTCCATCTGCATTTCTTGCATTGCATAAGGCTACTCTTCTGCCTTCCGAGGTTAAGCTCTACCTCCATCTGCATTTCTTGCATTGCATAAGGCTACCATTCTGCCTTTCGAGGTTAAGCTCTACCTCTATCCTACATTTCTGCATTGCATAAGGCTGCATATTCTGCCTTCCGGGATAAAGCTCTGTCTCCATAATTGCATAAGGCTACTCTTCTGCCTTCCGAGGTTAAGCTCTACCTCCATAATTGCATAGGCTGAAATATTGCCACTTTATTTAAATTTCGCATCAGCTGAAAGATCACCACTTATATTTTACACTTAGCATCGGCTGAAATATCGCAATTTATATTTACACTTTACATCGGTTGAAATATCTAACTTCATTTAATTTTAGCATCAGCTGAAAGATCGCCATTTATATTTACACTTTACATCGGCTGAAATATCGCAATTTTATTTAAGTCTTGCATCGGCTGATATATCACCAAATCCTGCATTTCATCAGTTAAAAGATCGCCACTTATATTTTACACTTAGCATTGGCTGAAATATCGCCATTTATATTTACACTTTACATCGGCTGAAATATCGCCACTTCATTTAAATCTAGCAACGGCTGAAAGATCTCCATTTATATTTACACTTTACATCGGCTGAAATATTGCCATTTTATTTAAGTCTTGCATCGGCTGAGAGATCGCCAAATCCTATATTTCATCGGCTGAAAGATCGCCACTTATATTTTACACTAGCATCGGCTGAAAGATTGCCATTTATATTTACACTTTACATCGCCTGAAATATCACCATTTTATTTAAGTCTTGCATCGGCTGAGAGATCGCCAAATCCTGCATTTCATGGGCTGAAAGATCGCCAAGTTGTCCAAAGACGTCATTGTTTGGAGGCACCATTTTCATAGTCCGAGAACGCCATGCCATGGCCTGAGGACCCCGTTTTATCTCTTGCATATCATTATTTAAAGGCATCATGGTTCGGAGGCATCATTCTCAAAGCCTGAGAACATCATTCATAGCCTGCGAATCTTTTATTATACGCTTCATGGCCAAGGACGTCATGGTCTGAGGACATCATCCTACCGTCCAAAGACAACATTCATGGTCCTATGGGAACTTACATCACTTTTGAATTTACGCACAATATATGTTGGTATTACTCACTTGCAGGTACACCGGCTAGCAACGACCATCTCAGCAGGAGCGGTCCCGCTCCAGTTCTTGCAGCCTATCAAACCCTGATCATCCTTCCCAACCCGATCATTGCATCCGTCTTTCGAAATCTCCATCGGTATGTTCCACCGACGGATCATGAACTACAGACGGCCTGATTCCTGTAAGACCAGGGATTGTAGGTAGCTCAGAAACCGGAGCTCTGTCAAAATTCTTCAATCTTTTCATTCGGTCAAAATTGGCCATCATATCTTTACTCGACAACTCTTTCATCCTTCCCGGATAAAGAGGGGCAGCTGCTGATACCCAATTTTTTCCTATATAATTTTTATATATAACATACTCTCAAAATAGCATATATATATATATGCATATATAAGCATAGCTAGGTGTTTCAGCATTTTTCCTAATTTTTAAAGATTTTTAAATCAACTTATTATCCATTTTTAGCAGTACAAAAATCAATAATTATTTCCAAAAATTATTATTTTGGTGAATAATTTATTTTATTCCCATATTTACACTGAAATATAGTTAAGGTAATTTTTGTACATCCTTTACAACTTATTTAGTATTTTAAAAGATAAATTGCATGTAATTGCAACTTTAGCCTATTTTAGGAATTATAGCATTTTATAATTATGAAATTGGTTTCAATATTTTTAAATTAATATTTATACATTATAAATTGGTTCAGTACTTTTAATTTGATTTTAAAATCATTTGACTATTTTTATAATAAAAAGGGTAAAATTGGCTATTTAAAATCTTGCCTCATTTCATTTCAATTGCAGCCCATTTGGTATTTCAATTATAGCCTAAATTAACCCCCTAATTAACCCAATTTTGAACCTAATTTCGGACCAGCCCAACTCCATTTAATCCATTTAAAATTAGCCGACCCAAACCCCTTTTAGTTTGGGCCGTTGATCAATTTGATCAACGATCATGATTACTCCTTACCTTCTTTAATCCACCCACACCCCTAACCCTAACTTATTCTCTTCTCTCAACCGGCTCTGAATACCCTCTCCCTCTCAAACTCTCTCAAACTCTCTCGAAACCCTAATCACCTCCTACCATTTTCAACCCCCAACTCGCCGGAATCCATGGCCTCTCAGGCCATGGATGACCTATACTCACTTCCAATTACTCCTATGTGCCTGATACTTGAAGATTCGAGGTTAGACCTCAAAGGTCTTCACTCAGACCTTCGCTGACTCGAGGTTTTCGGCAATCTCCGGCCTTGCTCCGGCGTACCCTAGCCTTCTGAGTCTGATACCGACCTTCTCCGACTCCGATCGGTGATTTTTCCAAGTCTTTCTCATTCTAGGGTTCCTCTAAAACCCTAAACTTTCGAGATTTTTCTCCGATTCTTTTTAGATATGTTGTGTATCTATGCTCTACTTGAGTTTTCAAATGATTTTGCAAATTTTTCTTTTGAAAATTACTTTTAGAACCCTTCTTTTCCGATTTAGGGTTTTCTGGAAAGTGTTCAAGTGTTTTATGATTTTTCTTCTTTGTTATTCATGTGTTTGCCTCTGCTGTGTTCTCATATCATCTTTTATATGCTTCTCTTACCATGTTTTCCTATACTATTGTCTTGTAGATTTCTCTATTGTATTTTTTACCATGTTCTTATATGTTTATCATACTGTGTTTTCATATATGCTTTTTTGCTATATTTTTCGGTGATTCTTGTGTCCTACTACTATATTTTCTTTGCTAAGTTCTTATGTTTCTTTGTTTTCCTTCTACTGAGCCTTGTTTAAGGTTCTTCTAAGCATGCTTTTTCTGTTGTTCTTATCAGTATTTGCCATTGTGTTCTTTGAATCCTTCTACTGTGATTGCATGTTACTTTGCTATCATATTCTTCATAAGTTCTGTTGTTGAAGAAGCATGTCCTTTTCTAAAACTTCTGAACATGATTCTGACTTAATTGCCTGCTTTGCTTCATGGTTTTCTTGAATTAGGGTTTCATTTCGAAACCCCTAATTCTTTCAGATTGACTTTGAGTCTTTGAATTGAGTTTGGACTTCTTTATTCTCATATGACTCAGACCTTTTGCTAAAACTCTTCTAGATTTTCTAACTCACATGCTCCTTATATATGATGAATTTTCCTCTAATTGGATTTCAAATTTGCAATTAGTGTAAACTTCCTTCTGAATATAGCTTGATTGATTTTCTTTTCATCTTTTAATGATTCCCTAGGTGACTTGGCTTAGGTAAAACCCTTCTTTATTTTCGTGACTTGGTTCATTCATACCAAATTTCAGACCTTTGTGATTTACTGGCTGTCAACTGATTCTCTTTCCTTATTTGCATAAACCGTGTACTATCAGGACCCTGCCCTTAAATAACCTTTATGTATTTTCCTTCAATTGCATGCTTTTCACAAAAGGTTTGATTAATTTCTTTCCTTAATTGGTTTATACCCGTTTGAATCTAAATCCCTTAATTAAAGGGAGTCTTATGTAATTGATTTACAATCAGGCTTCAATGATTTTCTTACCTTATTTCTCATGACTATCACACTATAAATACACGATCCTTTTTCACAAGGCACACACGATTGAACAAACTTCAAACTACACAATTTCATAATCTCTTCTGAACTCTCACTTAAAAGTATTCTTGCTTCTCGTTCGCACTTTGACTTTTACAAGACTATTGATTCTCTTTACTTGCCTCTTTGAAACTGGTATGTCCCAACTTAATTTTCAGCATCACCCCAATGTGTTTATTTACAGTCCTTGTATCTATGCCTATTTTATTTTTCTGTAATGTTTAGCACCCAACTTAGTATGTCTATATGCTACTACTTGCTTTCTCTTTCTTGTGAGCACTTGCTCCCTATCCTATGAACCCCTATGTGTTTGTGAGTGGGGAATTAGGGCATGGCAACCAGAATTATTGTCCATGAATTGAGTTTTGACCCCCTGACCTCTAAGTGGGCTGGAGGCTGTGCCAGTATGTCTCATTGCTGGGTATGCCCCTTTGCTTGCTCTTTCCTTGTATCCTGCATCCCCATACCCCATTTCCCTATGTATACTGAGTTAAAGTTCATGGCCTAGCAATATCCAAATTCCTGTTCAGGGCTGAACCTGACCTTCAATAGGTCCTAACTCCCCAATTTAAAGCTGACAGGCTGGTCAGGGGTGTGCAATCATCCCAATTGCCGGGCATGACCACCAGCCTGCCATGGACTTCCCTAATCCCTCCTCTATTTGCACTTACACTTACTCCTAGACTCTAAGTTCTGCCCCCTCCTATAAGCCTTGCCTTGGGACCTTGAGTTCCCTCTGAACTTGGACATTTGAGGGCTGGCCCTTCCACACTGCACTATTATCCTGTAATGACATTTGGGGTGTAAGCATTGCCTGGAGTTCATAAAGCTCCTTGGAACTTTGACACGTCCCAAATAAGTGAAAGGCTTTGGAAATCTGATATTTGGAAGTTGGTTTATTTTATGTATCAGACTAGGAGTCTGAATTTGGCTCTTTATTGTTGGAATTTTAATTTCTGATGTAATTTAACTTTTCTGGATTCTTTCAAATTGTATTAATTTGTAATAACTATGGGGTGTGTAGTAAAAAATGGGGAGGGTCTCTCATGTTATACATGTGGGGTAGATATCATGCTTTAGGTTTTATCTATGCAATCACATCATCTTCGTTTATGCATCTGCATATAGATATCCGGCCTATAGGTCATTTCATTACGCATTTAGAAATCATGTCTATAAGTTTATTCACACCTGCAAATAGAAATCATTTCTATAAGTTTATTCATATCTTTATATAGAAATCATATCTATAAGTATATTCATCTGCATATAGAGACCATGAAAACAGGTTTTTTTGTACTTCTGCATATGATCTATCACTAGGCAAACGGTTTATAGGCTCAAATAACAAAATGCACTCTAGATACCATGTCATAGGACTCCTGCATTTTTTTTACAAATGTTTTAAAATCAATCACGCTAAGAAAGCATGCCTATAGGAATAGCTAACTGAATCTGAATTGGCTATCTCGCTTACAAGTCTAAATCCAGTAATAACGTTGCTTGAAATCTGCAGAACATTTGTTTGTTTCTAAAATTAATAATCCTTCTATAAAATCAGTATGCCTTCTTCATTGTTAGATATCATGATGACAGGACTCATCTAGGCAAACCTGTAGGTAATTAATCAACCATACCAGTCTTAACAATTACAACCAGCATGCAGGTCTAATTCGGACTTCATATCTGAACATATGTGATATATCAACCACCCTTCCTATGTTAAGTTTAATTAAAGACCTAACCAGTATTTGAAGTCATGCTATGTATTTGCCTTTAAGTGAGGAGGCCTGTTTGAGCCCTAACTGCTGCTTGCTTCTTCCCCTATGTGATTATATGTTTTGTTTGTCACCTAGATTTTTATCCTTTCTTAAACTTCTGAAAAGCCCTAACTCCTTTCCCATTAGGACTAGTAGTCCCACATGCCTTCGGGACTGATAGGATCGGGGCGGGTACTAGCACGTAATAAGTAATAAAACCATTCCATATTTAATACCTTAATGGGGTGAGAAAGGGTAGATATGGATATGATGACCGGTGTGCTAATACCACGTGTAGTGCCTCTTTGAGGAGTGATTATCGGGTATTGCATTGATGTGATCCATATTTTAAATAAACCTAGGACCCCCTTCCTCTTTACTTGTTTATATTTGTTCAAATTATTTTTCTTAAATTTTTGCTTTCTTTCTTTTCTTCAAACTCTCAATTCACTTGCAACATTATGTGAAAACCCCTTCTATTTGAGACCTTTATTTTCTTATTTGTTGTTTAAAGTCACAATTGCAACATGGCCGGGAACCACACTAGTGAATCTTGAGGGGTGCCTAACACCTTCCTCTTGAGATAATTTTTAGCCCTTACCCACACTTTGGTTCTTCAAACTCAAACCCTTCTTAGTGTCCTAATGCACTTAATAATTAGGTGGTGACTCTTCAAACTCCAAAACCCAATTCCCAAAAGGGAACAGAGTTGTCCTCCCAAATGTCGTAAACCCGATTTCACCTTTAAAGAAAAATGGGGCATCGATAGTCGGTTACTTTGTCCTCCCCTATATATGGGGCTTCTTGTGATCAACTTTTCATTCAAACTTCCTTCGACATCCATCCTTCAGCTTTTCATTCAAACTTCCTTCGACACCTAAAAGGGGGCATCTCACGTCATGTATGCCATGGCCCAACTCTCGATCCTTTTTTGGTTGGATGAATTTGTGTCGTTGTGATGATATTGTTATTATTGTTATTGTTGTTGTTGTTGCCATCTTTGTTGGCTCGAGGAAATGAAATAGGGGCCGATCTCGTCTGAGCCAGGGAAAAACTCAGATTATGCACTGCTGCTCAAGAGAGGGCTCGGATTATACACCGCTGCTCACCCTCTTTCCTCGGCTTGGCATGTTACATCCCCTTTGGATTCTTGAGGGGTATGGTGGAAGTCTCTACTTGCTGTTGCTTCCTGGGCCGAGGCAACGTCTCAAGAAATGGCTTCAAGATTGTAGTACTGGTTGCCCAACCACTTTTCATCTTCTTCCGGCATCTCTTCATGATTTTGCTCGTCTCCCCCATTTATATCTTCTATATCCTTCTTTTTGGAGATGCCATTCTGGGAGGATTTAGGATGAGGTCCACGAGGGCATCGGACTTTGAAGATATTGTCTCTGAGGTCATACGCTTGAAAGAATGATACTGGAAGCGCATCATAAACATGCTAGATCTTTAGGCTTGCATATTACCTGTATTTCTTTGCTCCCCCCTTTCTTTTTGTAAAGGTTTCCTGCGGGATTTTATGTATAATGTAATCATATGTAAGGATCCCTCGAGGGTCGCTGTAACTGAATACTTGTGCAAATACAAAAGACATTTTCTTGGTTTTGTCCTTCGATATTTGCCGCTTCCCTTTATATTTTTGGCAGGTTCGAGTGCATGGTCCTATTTTGTCGTCTGCGATACCGGCCGCGGGCGCGAGCATTGCACCTAGCCTTCCATTAACGAACTGGCTTCGCGCGGGTTCCTTTTGTAACTTTTCCAATCGGCCCAAATTAGACCAACAATCTCGGGCCGCTGGGGCCTTTTCTCTGCATGAAAGTGTGGTCGAGGTCTTCGGGCCTCATAATGGTCGTTGAGAAGAGACTCTCCTGAGGATTCGTGGTCTCAAAATGCCGGTAAATTCCCAAATATGATCTCTGAATGGAGGTCTTGCTGTGCTTCGGGCCATCCTGGTCATTGCCCCGAGTCTGTTTTGCACAGGCATTTGTCAAGGACGCATCTCCCTTTGTAAATTAGCCTTCTATGGCGAAGGCCTCTTGGGGCTGTACGCCAATTTGGTGGAGGCACTGTTGGTCTGCTTTGAGCATTATCTCGCTATGGCGGAAGTCCTCGGAGTCGGAGTTTGTGTTGAAGGTTGGCATTGGTTCATTCTAGCCTTTTTCGTATGCACTTGTAAAGTTGCTTCCGTCACCCAGGGATTCTCAGAGCTTGGTGATTTTATGGTGCTTGGTGCATCATGCCCTTAGCAGCTGCTTATTTGGGGTACGACAAAAATTGGGCACAACGATAGATGAGATATGTGCTGCATACTCGTGAATGAGCTTTTATTGGGGCAAGACTGGCCCGTGCCTCCGAGAAGAGTGCATCATCTGAGCCTGATGTTTTTTGGAGTAGTGGTTCCTTTAGGCCAACAAGGGTTGGGCCACCAGGAGGGTGTTTGGTCATTGAGTAATCTTTCTCAGCTTTACTTTGTGGCAGGTTTCGGCGTGATCCCTTCGCATCTTGGATCTTTGAGCTTCAATCCAAATGGATATGGCTATGGAGCTATAGCTTGATTCTTCTAAGAGTCCGGATCGGGAAAGCTGGTGCCCGGACTATCATAACACTAAGCTAAATGAATGATGGTGAAGCTGTGGTGATTTATCGTTGATGATTTGATCCAGGCCGGAGCGAACCTTCCAATGGAGTGTTTGCTCGTAGGGACTCATGTCGAGGGTACCATTTTTCTGAAGGATTAGCTTGAGTGAGGGTAGCCGGGCATGGTGACCGACTCGTTTACTACTGATGCCCTGAAGAATGGGGCTGGGGCTGATAGACCGCCATTTTTTTTTAGCGTCAACCTTACCACTTTGTATTTTGCTTCTTACAGACTATGCTTGTAGACGAAGAGTGCATCTCTCACGCGCATATATATATATACACACACACACACACACACATACACATACATAAAAAATGAGAGAAGTCATGAATTTTTACCTTATTTGTATTGCTTTTTGATCCGGCGGACTGGTTCCTGCATTTCAGCGGGGCCCCCGTGGGTTCGAAACTGATTTGTTAGGCCGATCTATTTGGATAGGGAACTTTTGAGTGTGATGGCTGACGTAAGCAGGTGTTGGAACCTTCGCATTTTGTCCAGCTATTTTAGGCCTTGAGTTAGCCTTTTGTCGAGCCTGCCTATCCTTCGGTCTTTTTGTGCCAGTATAGGTGAATGGCGACTGTCCTCCTTTCTTGAACCTAAGTATAATGTCGTTCAGATTATCATGGGTCGCTATGACCTTGCAAGTGGGTGGCCCAGAGGCTCACTTTGTCTGGCAATCGTAGTGTTTATGCCGTGCATTTAGGCATACTGTAGATTTGTGCTTACTATGGGTCTAGTCTTCGAGCCGCTTTGTGATTCGAGCTTTAATTAACCCTTAAGTTATTCCCTGCCTACACGGGTGGGTGATGGTGGCCTTCTTTGCTTTGGGTCGAAATGACCTTGTAGGCGGGTGATCCTGAGGCTCACTCGGGTGATTGTGGCATTTATGACGTGTCCTTAGGCATACTGTCGTTTTGTGCTTATTGTGGATCTAGTCTCCGAGTCACTTTGCGATTCGAGCTTTAATTGACCCTTAAGTTCTTCCTTGCCTTTACGGGCGGGTGATGGAGACCTACTTTACTTCGTGTCGCAGTGACCTTATATGCGGGTGACCCTGAGGCCCACTCGGCTGATCGTGGCGTTTATGCCGTGCCCTTAGGCATACTGTCATTTTGTGCTTATTGTGGGTCCAGTCACTGAGTCTCTTTGCGATTCGAGATGTAATTGACCCTTAAGCGCTTCGATTTCCCGAATGGAGACAGTGCTTCGTATGCTGTTTTGGTTGTTGAGACCTTTCCATATGTGGCCTGGAGGCTGGCGTAGTTAACTATTTAGGTTTTGGTCTTCGAATCGGGTTACGACTCGAGCTCACTTTAATCCTCAAGTTGTCAATTTTGGCTGGCGACAATGGCTCTTACGATTTTTTAGTCGTAGAGACCTTTTGATATGTGGCTAATAGGCTTTCTTAGTTGGCGACAATGGTTCTTATGCTGTTTTTGCCTGTGGGCTTTTTGTAAACTTTGTTTTCCGCTCGTTAAGGTCTTTTGAAAGATTTTTTCCAGACCCGTCGTCGGTTCTGGAAGAACCTCAATTTCAAGTCGTTATCGGCAATTTTTCAAGCACCTCGAAAGGTACATATCTCGTAGGCTGAGTAGGTCGAAGCCTTTGTGATTTGGAGCCGACATGGTCAAAGCTCATTTTTGCCTGTTGAAGGAAGCATGTTTTAACCGGTTCTTTCCGAAGTGTATTCGAAGTAGTGGCCTATGATTTTATTTAAGGACGGTCGGGCATCCCTGAGTCACGTCATGTTGGTTGTATCAGCCATTTTGACCGTAGTCATGTGCATTTGGCCGTAGCCATTTTTGATCCCGAGTGATAGTTTAGGCGTCTATACCGAGGATATGCCCTTTCAGGATTCTTACAAATGCTACGTATAGCCTAAACTTCGGGATTTTCATACCTGTTGAGGTCCTACAGTTTTTCATGCATGTTGAGGTCTTACACTTTTTTAGGTGATGTAGAATTGATCTAGTTACGCCGAGTCTGCCCGCTAAAGATCTTACAATTTCGGGTTTTCTAGCGTATGGCGAATGACATTAGTCTCCGAGTCATCAAGTTGTTTAAGCATAATAACCGCTTCTTGTGAAATCGGAGCTTTCTTGTAGGGGCTTTGTGAGCCCGAAGTTCTGACCCTGAGATCGTGCGAATGCCCAATTATAGGCATTAAATCGCCGAGTATTTTGGAATGCATTTGGTGAAGAGGGGCCCCTTTCGGGGATACACTTGAGATTTCTTTGTCCGAAGAATGGAGTGCTGGAAGACGTCCTTTGATCTGTTGTCACAATATACCTTGTTGTGTTGGTCCAACCTATATCGGGCCAAGGCTGATTGCTTGCGGGTTTGCCCCACATGGAGAATCTTGCGGCTTCATAGCCTCGAGCCGGAGGCCGTTTTGGGCGTTTTGAACTGCTGTCATTTGTTCCTGCATTTCTCGGGGTGTTTCAGGGGAAAAGATTTGTTATCTTACTCTGAGAAGGAGTTCCCTCATCCTTTTTGACAAAAGAGACAAAAGTATTTTTTGATTGCTTGATACAATGGTACATGTTTTTGCCGACGAGGCCTGGTTACACCGGTGTTTTAAGGCATTTTGTTTTTACATGGAACCTTATCTGGTGTTTTCCACAATCCCTATGAGTGGGCCACTTTCCGGGGTAATGCCCTCTCGCTTTTTCGAAAGCCAACCGCAGGGTTTGTTTTGAATAATTTGCGGAGTTCCCCTCCCGTTGGCTTGCAGATGTTGCCTTGTTAAAAATCTTGCTAGTAAAAACCTTTCTTTTAGGATTAAAACTCGGTCGAAGGAAAAGAGTGCAACGGGTGTGCCTTTAGGGCTTCGGGGTTCTATAGCACCACTAACGTCTTGGCACCTTCCGATTCAGGTGTCTGCACGAAGGTTAATCCCGGATTTGAAAAATAACATAAGAAAAGGAAAGGTTGTACCTTAAAGCTAGATATGAAGGAGACGTCTTAGAACTAGCTTATTATAACTACCTGGGGGCAGAGATGCGGTGTGAATCTTTACTTTGTTTTGTCAAGTTCGACCGGGGGCGAGACCTGGTCTGCTCGTGGTTTTGTTTGGGGTGGATGCGTAAGTGCTGGTACCAAGTCGTGTATAGCGAACATTTCCCTTGCCGCGTGTTGTTCCCTATAGACGGTTTTGATCCCGTCATTTGTCAGGAATTTTATCACCTGATGGAGGGTGGATGGTACTGCTCTCAAGCAGTGTATCCAGGGCTGTCCGAATAAGGCATTATATCTCATATCAGCCTCGATGACATGGAACTTAGTGTCTTGAGTTGCACCGGCCACGGTAAATGGGAATATGATTTCTCCCTTCGTTATTTTACTAGCCATGTTAAAACCGTTGAGGACCTGAGCGGCGGGCATGATTCGTTCGAGCAGCCCGAGTGATTCTATCACCTTCGACCTGATGATATTGGCCGAGTACCTGGATCCACGAGTACAAGTTTTATCTGAAATAAATTTACAAGAAAGGAGATTACCAGGGGGTCGTTATGGGGTTGGGACATGGCCTCGGTGTCTTCTTCGCTGAACGTGAGGGCGTCTTCTGGGATTTATCCCCGAGTCCATTTTTCTCTGGTGATGGATATCTTTGTTCTTCTCACTACGGGTTCCTGTGGGGCATCGTCTCCCCCCATGATCATGTGGATGACATGTTACGGCTCGTTTGCCTTATTTTTCTTGGTCGCCTCCCTCTCTCGAAATTGATTTTTGGCCCGATTGCTGAGAAATTCCTGGAGATGGCCATTGTTGAGTAGTCGAGCCATTTCTTCTCGTAGCTGATGGCATTCCTCGGTCCTGTGACCGTGCGTGTTGTGGAACTCACATACTAGGTTATAATTTCTCTGCGAAGGGTCTGCCAGTATCGGTTTGGGCTAGTTGTCATCCCTGATCTTGCCAATAGCGAACACGATGTCTGAAACATCGACGCAGAAATTGTATTTCGATAAGTGGGGCGCGTTTGCTGGTGCTATGCTTTCCTAGTTCTGTTGATGAGTCCTCGTAGGTCCTGTCCTCGATCTATCCTTCGATCGTTGCGAGGTAGATTGCATCTTGGGGCATTCCTCCAATCTTCGAGGTACGACTGGTACCTTTCTTTGTTTGGTCTCGCTTCTTTTACCAGGAGCCTGCTTGGGTGAACTGAGCCCGAAGGGGCTCCCAGTTGGCCGTCCTCGACCCTAATTTTTGACTGGTATCGGTTGTGGACGTCCAACCAAGTCTCGGCTGGATATTCGATCAGGTTCTGCTTTAGCTATTTTAAGGCCACCGAGCTTCGTTCGTTTAGGCCTTGGATTAAGGCTTGTACCGCCTAATCGCCGGAGACGGGTGGCAGCTCCATTCATTCCATCTGGAAGCGGGACACGAATTCCCACAATATCTCGTTCTCTCTTTTCTTGATTTTGAAAAAGTCGGACGTCCTCGTTGTTACCTTGATCGCTCCCGTGTTTGCCTTTGCGAATGAGTCTGCTAGCATAGCGAATGAATCTATAGAGTCGTGAGCCAAGTTGTGATACCACATCATGGCCTCCCTCCGAGAGTGTTTCTCCAAATTGTTTCACCAACACGGATCGATTTTGTCATTTTTTATATCATTGCCTTTTACAACGCAGGTATAGGCGGTGACGTGCTCGTTGGGATCAGTGGTACTGTTGTATTTGGGGAGTTCTGACATCCTGATTTTTTTAGGAATAGGCTTCGAGGTACCACCGATCCCAAAGAGCCGTTCCCCACGGAAGTGACCTATGTATGAATTTATTCAAATCCAGACCTTTTAGGACTGGGGGCACTCCTAGGATATGATCCACTCGAGAGTTGTAGGTCTCAACTTTTTTATCGTTGGCTGCAACCATTTTTTCACCCGATTCGATCCTTTTGGTGAGATCTTCCAGCATCTTCACTATGGTGGGGTCAGCCACTGACCCATTATCATTTGATCTTTCAAGTATTTGCTCGACGGGGGGAGCTATCTCCGGTGCTGCGAGTTCTCGGATGACTTTCCAACTGAGCAATGGCCAGTTCTTGTGCCTGCAACATTTCAAAAATAACGTGAAGACCTGTTCTTCCCGGGCCGGGGTTTTCTGAACTTCCTATCGGTCGTTGTGCCGCACGCTCCTGTCGGTGTGAGAAGTTTCATTGACTTGCTGCGCGTCCTGAGAGTCCACGTCTGCTACAACCGGTCTGGGTGCGTTATTGGGATTCTGTAGTGGTGCTCCGGCGGCCGGGATAGCTAATACATTTTCCCCATGATCTTCGAGATGATCGTTCTCGACTCTGTTTACTGAGCCAGACATTTTGACCTGAAATCAAAGGATCTTGGACAAGAAAAAGTGTAAAAGATAATATGCGTTTGTGTAATGAAACTAGCAAGAAAATAATCACTATTATTTTTAGCCCAACTGTGGGCGCCAAACTGTTTACCGTGAAAATGGTAACGACAATTAAAATTGTAAAATGAGGCTCTAAAAATGTGTGATCTATTCCTGAGCTAGTTGTTAGAGCAGATAATGTTAGTTTTGAGAAATTTAATGATAGATCGCAAGCTAAAACGAGATAAGGATCGAACCGAAGGGCCTGGTACTCGGGTATAAGCCTGGCCATGAGGACTTCGGGGTCGACTTCGAGGTCGAGATAAGGTCAAGCCCGGGCTATCGGGGTTAGCTGAGAATGGTATAACAGTTAAAGATATAATCAAACAAAGCTCTTTATAGCCAAATATAAGTTATATGATGAAGAACACATATAAAAGCGAAGGATATCGTGGTATCCTCGGGCCAATATCAAATAAAGAACAGATAAGAAGATAAATAAGCTAAAATGACTTCGAGACAGTAAAGACAATGGAGTTAGAGAAAAGAGAGAGAGAGAGAGAATATTATTGCACTTGAGTAGAATGGTTGGAGCTCTGCCTTTACAGGGTATTAATGACTCCCCTTTTATAAGAAGGGGGAGCGCAAACTTAGTATAAGATACGCTGCATGATAAAGGAAATGGGATGGGACAGCCAACCAGCTTTATGACATGTGGAATTACTGCTCTCTTTTCCTTTGATTTATATTATTGAAATATGGGATTGAGAGATAGAGAGAGACGTAGAGAGAATTTTCAATTCTTTGCAAAAACATCCAGTCCAAACAAACAACGTATGAAAATTTCGTTTCTCTGTAAAAACAAATTCCAATCAAACAACGTAAGAAAATTCCAATCCAAACAAACAACGTATGAAAATATACAGAGAAAGGAAATACTAATGCGTGATTTGCGTTGTAAAATATCTGGATGAATATTTAATTTCCCAATATTAGCGCGCCTAAATAAGGAAGCCTACAGCTACAATGATTTTTTATTTAATGAATTGTCTATATTTTGTAGAAATACTATTAGCATGGTGGATAATATGCAAACTATGAATATATTTGGTAATATAGTTTCCTATATGGTACAGGAACTAAAATTTCCCCATTTACAAGGGGAGACATAATTCAATTATACCTTATAATTTCCCTTTAAGCTACTAGAATGGGCTTTAGCTACTGGTTGAAGGAATTTTTATTTTCAGTGAAGGTCAGGAGTTCAATCTTGCACAACCTTTCAGTTTTTCAAACAAAAGAAGCTTCAAAATTTGCCAAAAAATAGATCTAGCAAAGGTTCGAATACTAGACCTAAATAGGAGCAAATTGTGGCCGGATCAGTAGACCAGAAGGTGTTTATTATCTAAACAGATTTTGCATATTTTCTTTATATATACGTTAATCGGTAGAAAATTTGGACGAAAAGACGTCACATGACACTTCGGGTAACGTGCACCCGCTATGGACACATATGTCATATTTTCTTGAGTTCAGCACTAACTGAGAAAATTGTGTTATGAACTACAATGATAAACAATGGCATTCGACTTATTTGACAAGGAGCAGGGTCTATTCACATTTTTGAGCTGATTCAGAAATAGAGAATTTTACCAAATGAAAGGTGTGTTGTGTATGAAGGATCACATTTTTTGAAAAATATTTTTTAATATTTTCACCGTTAGTTGGTTTAAATATTTTCAAAAATACTTTTCTCGTAAACTCATTTTTCTCTAATTGGAGGAAAATGACTTCCCTACCAAAAGGAGGAAAAGTATTTTCTAACTCTTTCTTAACATTCCCTGCCCTATTCCCCACCCCTATCCTCCAGTCCCCAATACTCACCCCTAACCCACCATTCCCTCCTCAAAATTTTCACCCCTACCCCTCACCTCTGCTGTTAAGGGTTCATCTCTTTGAGGTTGACTTGACAACAAAGTGTTGTCATGGGGCAGTATGAGTGTTGCCAAGCTAAGAGTGCACGAGCTAGCACCAAGGCAAAAGAGAAAACGGGTAAATGATGGCCAAGGCTTTGAGGGAGGTAAGGCAGCTTGGAAAGGGCTTGACAATGAGATGCAGGCTGAGGGTGACACTAAGACATGGTAAAGGGATCAAGGCATGGAGCAGTGATGCCAAGGCAAGGCAAAAACAAAGTGGCAAAGGCAAGCTAAGTGCAACGAAGACATGCGCGCAAGACAGACTTGTCATAACATTGAGGCGCAGAAAAGGCCATGTGTGTAGGCATTGGCAAGGGCTAAATGCAGCTACAATAGACCTAAAAACAAGGCATTGGCGCCTAATTCAATCCAAGGCACACATATGGGCAACAAGTTCTAGCATTGACAAATTCAAAAACGATTACAAGGCACATGCTGTACGTACGACGATGATTGGCTTTTGGTTGAAATCTGGCAATTTGTGCTAGAACATTTTTATAGCCTTAAATCCATTAACTTAGCATAATTTATCATGGTCCTAGTAGTTGGGGATGTCAACTATACTACGCTAAAATATTAGGCTGTGCGGAACAAGTATCTAAGCTTAAAAGTGACAAATGTAAAGGCAAAGGGCTGTCACATGTTCTATAAATGTGCATCACCCTTATGCTTGTGCGGAATAGAGAAAAACGTGTGGGAGTGCATGATTTAGTTAGGAAAGAATTCCTAAGTTTGTTTTCAAGAGTGAAAACGTCTAAGGCTAAGAGTAGTCTTGTGAGAAAATCTGAGGGTCAAGAGTGACCTTCTTGTACACGGCATTGTACTTTGAGTTGAGTTTCTCTATATGCTTGAGTTAAATACAAAGATGGAAAAAGAATGTTTTGTACATTGTGCCTTGTGTTTTTGTTTATTTACTATTGTCTTTGCCTTAATTCGTAGCCTAAATCATTCCTAAACTTACTACGTTGAAAGCTGCCTAAAAATATTCTAAGTCTAAAGTTACTGAAATTTTGGCTAAGTGTTGTGAGAAGGTTGAAGTTGGGCGTGAAGCCTAGCTGCCGCACATGCTAGTTTTGACGGATAAATATCAGGCCCGTTAAACCTACCATCCTCCCTAAGATTGTCACTGCCATCCCGATCCCTAGACCCTGATGTATCACCCTTCCTTGCGCTTATCCATTTCACCTTATACAGTGTTTATGTTAGTTCTTAAGAAAAGAAACTAAGGGAAATAATATGGAAAGGTTACAGGAAAAATAAGAGGAATTTACTGGAATATATGTAAAAGGAACTCTAAAGGACTGAAGCAGAAAGTTTTATATTATTTTACATCAATCTAGACTATAATTTATAAGAGAATTACTAACTTTAAAAACCTAAAGATCAGCACAGAATCTGTTAAAAATAACAAACTCCTGAATATTAGTTAATTCCTAGAGTATAATTTTTAAAAAAAATATTTTAAGTTCAAACTAAATTACTCTAGTAAATAAACTCTAAGCTAAAACAATAAAATAATTTACCGAGAGCAACTATAAAAGTATATTTCTAACACTCCTTGCTATCAGAGCTCCAAATTCTTAATTTATGCCTTGGAAACCTTTAATTAAAATCGACTTTGTACGCATATCTGCTAATCGATCTTTGCACTTGCAGTAAATTGAGTTCACTTTTTATTTTGTTGTACCTCATGATTGTCAATGACATATGCTGGCTTTTTTTTTTGGTTTATTTGCATCTTGCCTCGATGCTTGTCAACGTTCTTCTAGATTTGCTTCTTACCTTTAGGCTTGTCAACTTTCTTCCAAATGTTATTTTTCTGAATTGTTGACAACTTCTTCTTTGAATTATTTTTTTATAATGTTGACATCTTTTTCTTGCTTAACAGGTTCATATATGTCTTCAGACCTCAGTTGGAGGATCATTTGCACTTTGTCGATTTTTTTAGCTCTATTTCATCTTCTATTTGATTAAATAAGAAGATTTTACCTTTTATTTTAACCCCTAACATCTTGAGTCCAGTAGCATCATATGTTCAACTGATACTTTAGATCCTTTTTTCCATTAGCTATCCAACACTCAATAAATTTTGATCAATATCAGGAACATAAGAATATCTTAAATTTTCTTAGTAATTAAATTTGTTGCAATTGCAATAGTTCTTTTTCTTTTTGCAAGAATATAGTCACTATTCCCAATTCTGAATTTCTTATTTTTCATAGAGGTGAACTCTTTAATAAGATTTCTGTCATATGTCATGTCGTTTGTACAAACACTATCAATCATCAAAAATCAAATTTGTTGGTTGAAAGAAAAGTTTCCACAAATAAGTGAACTTCTTCTTCTTCATTGGCGACTTGGGCATTTGCTTCATGCTTTTGAGATTTGCTTTTGCAAACTATATTACAGCTTCATGATTAAGATGGTTGTAGATTTTGCACTTTACATCTGGCATCTTCCAACATTTGAGTGGTGGATGGTCTTTCTGCCACAATGTTGACAAGGAGAATAATTTTTTTAAAATTATTACCATTGCATAGTCTTGTGAATGACTACCAAGGCTTCTTTCAATCATACCATATTGACTCATCAGTCTCCTTTGCTCTTATGCATGCAATGTATTTAATAGTTCTGCCAAGGTAATTTTAAATGTATCCGTTGTGTCTTCTAAGGTAGTTATAGATACTTCATAATTTTTAGGCACCATAACAAGAATTTTTTCAATAATTTTGAATCTTTAAACTTAGTACCAAGCAATCTTATCTTGTTAACAATGCCAAGCAACTGATCTGAGTATTCGTTGATGCTCTCAAATTCCTTCATTTTCTGCAACTCGAGTTTCCTTGTTAAATTCAGTTCCTTCATGTCTTATATTATTTCATCTCTTGTATATTATTTCTTCAAATGATCCCAATTTTTTTTTCCTGATTTAAGAGCTTTAAATCTCGTGAAAATTATTGCAGATATACCAGCAAATAAAGTTGCTTCACCTTTGATTTCTTGATTTTATTTTTCTTGTGACTCTTGATCTAGGCCATGGTGGAATTGTTAGACGACAGATGAAAATTATAATCCTTTTCCACAGCCTCCCAAAGATCTAAAGCCTTAAAGTAAGTCCCGATTCTCACGACCTATAATTGGTAAGTTTCACCATCAAAGATTGAAGGGGCCAATTAGAAAAAACTCATTTCTGTCTCCATCTCACTCAGGAAAAGATTTCAAAGGTCCCTTAAGATGATGACTCTGATACCATTTTTTGGTTCTTAAGAAAAGAAACTAAAAAAATAACAGGCAACGATTATCGGAAAATAAGATGAGTATACTGGTATTATTTTGTGGCATGAATTAATTCTTTTAGGAAATCCATAATCTCTATAGGTTTAGAAAATACTACAACAAAAAGGAGTTTTACCGGTAATTATTTAGCGACTATAAGTCAGTTGCGACTAATTCATTCTTTAGGTTGAGGTAATAGTTGTACATGAATATTTGCCTGTAAAAACTATCCTTTTTCTGGCAGTAAGAAGAATCACCTCCAAAAAGCCACTAGTTTCGAGCAATATTTAATATCTTCATTTTCTCTCCAATATTTTTTCACCAAAATCACCTATCCCTCCAAATTCTATTACTCTGTTAATTGAACTAGGAAACATTTTGAGATAAGCTCGCTAAATCTCTCATGTATGCTGCTCAACTTGCCGTTGCCCAGGATTTCTTTACTTTGCCATCGCTGGCCACCATAACTAGGTAACTCACTCATCTATGTGTGTGTGTGTGTGTGTGTGTGTGTGTGTGTGTTTATCTACTATACGCTTCACATTTATTGCTGACAATGAGTTCCCTGCCCCAAAGGACTTTGAGATTTGAGAGATGTGTCTTGCAAAAATCAAACTTTTTCGATGGTTTGCTAAGATAAATTTTTGGGATTACTGATATGCGAGCCAATTTTATGTGTGTGATTTTACTTTCTACTGCTGTTAATTTTTTAGATGTACTTTTGCATTCCAGTTGTTCGATGAAATGCTTTTGGAGACTCTCTAACTCTTGTTTCTATTTTATTTGTTGATTTCGGTTGCATTCCAGCATTTTCTTTCTTTCTCTGTTAATATTATTTTCCTGATTGAAGCATCTTTTTGGTTGCGTTTACTTTTATCTACCATGTATCGAGTAGAAATTTTTTATTTGGTGGCAGAAGAGAAAGATCAATAAAAGCAAAAAACTGTATATGATGCTTTCTGATGTGATAAGTATTTTTTCAAGCATGAGAAGATATGACTGTTTCAAGAGACTTCTAACGTATTTAAGCCCAGGTAAAACGAAGGCTATATTTAGCTCTATAAAAAACCTCAATTTCTTACTAATACAATTAATAAAAATTCAACAGAACCACCATCGTTCTTTCCAGAGATTAAATCTTTTTTTCCTTTTTTTTTGGGGTGTGTTCTCCTAAACGTGCAATATGATGAATTTTGCTATAAGATTGTTTCACAAATAACTTTCTAAACATGTAGTGAAGTAATAGAAAAAATCTGACTTTGAGAGAATGTTTTATCTTTTCTGTATTGAATGAATTCATCCCTGTACAGTGTACTATTTATCTACAGAAAAGAAATCTATAAAATAACCACCTATACACTTGTCTTTATTCTATTAGCTACTCTATAACTAATCACATATTATTGATAACAATAATAAAGAATATGGAAAATAGATAAGGCTCTATCTTCATTTGGGCCAACGGTAATAACCCAACTTGGAATATTGTGAAAAGCCCAATACCTGGTAGGCTCAGCTGTGTCTAAAAGATATTCAGACAATATCAAAAGTATCGAATCTTAAGTGGACCACTTTCTCTTCATCTCTACTTTACTCTTCTTCATCATCTTCTTCGTTTCTTCCTCTTTTTCCTTGATAGTTCCATGAATCATAAGATTAGGATGGGGTTTCTTCGTTTCATGAATCATAAGATTAGGATGTGGTTTCTTCATCTTAACATTCCCCCTCAAGTTAGAGGGTAACCTTGTGACCCCTAACTTGCTCAAAATCTGCGAATAAGAAACCCCCGAAAGTGGCTTAGTGAAAAGACATGCCAACTGATCTTTAGAAGGAACAAAGGACAGATTGATTAGCCTAGAGAGAAATTGCTGACGGATAAAATGACAATCGATCTCCACATGTTTTGTCCGTTCATGAAAGACGGGATTACAAGCGATATGAATAGCTGCTTTGCTATCAAAATGAAGTGGAATGGGAAGGGCGACTGGTGCAGAAAGATCTTCAAGGAGTCGAACAAGCCAAGTAAGTTCTGCTGTAACTCGTCTCATAGATCTGTATTCCGCCTCTGCTGATGACAAAGATATTGAAACTTGATTCTTTGATTTCTAGGAAATGGGTGCTCCTCCAAGTGTGATGAAATAGCCACTTACAGATCTTATGGAGTCCTTACAAGAAGCTCAATCTGCATCGCAAAAGCAAGCAGAGAAAAGGATGGTGCTGCTGAAAGAAGAATACCCCGACCTGGATCTGCACTTAGATACTTCAAGACTTTCAATGCAGTAGTGAAATGAGAAATACAAGGCCTCTGTATGTACTGACTAAGAAAAAGAACTGCAAATTAGAGATCTGGACGAGTATTGGTCAAGTAATTCAATTTTCCAACTAAATGACGAAAAACTGTGGGATTTTCCAAAGGTCGTCCATCATCAGAGGCAGGCTTGGAAGAGGGATCCAGGGGAAAGCTAACTGATTTTAAATGAGAGACATCAAATTCTTGTAGCATGTCTAAGGTAAATTTCCTTTGATTCACAATGAAACCTTCCTTTTCTCACAAAATCTCCATCCCTAGAAAATAATGTATGTTCCCTAGATTCTTGACCTTGAAATCAGTATTGAGAAAACCTTTGATATTCTGAATTTCTTCTAAATCATTCCCAGTAAGTAGAATATCATCTACATACACAACTAGAATGGAAATTAACTCTCTTGTTCGTTTAAAGAATAAAGAATAATCATTTAATGATGATGAATATCCTTTGAAACTTAAAGCTCCAGCAAATCTGGCATACCATTTCCTAGAAGCTTGCTTTAAACCATATAATGACATTTTGAGAAGACATACATGTTTAGGACTATGAGGTGTAATACCTGATGGAAATTTCATGTATACCTCTTCCTGAAGATCTCCATGCAAGAATGCATTGTTGACATCCAATTGAGAGACATTCCAATCTCTCTTGGCTGCTATAGTGAGCAAACATCTTATAGTTGTCATTTTCGCAACTGGTGAAAAAGTCTCACTATAGTCTATCCCTTCTCTTTGAATATCCCCCCGACCACTAGCTTTGCTTTCCATCTTTCAACCCTTCCATCTAAGAGGTGCTTTACCTTATATACCCACTTGTAAGGTAGAGCTCTTTTACCTTTAGGCAATTCAACCACATCCCATGTGTTATTGTCTTCTAGGGCCTTGATTTCTGACTCCATTGCCTCCACCCAACCTGGATACTGACAAGCTTGAGAAAAAGTGGTAGGTTCAGTGAGTGTAGAAAGAGACTGCATGATGTGTTGATTATTAGGTAAGAGAGAAGAAAAATAGTATTGTCTAGGTTTACTTGGTTGATTGAAACAAGCAGCTTCCACATATGTGAACATGATGTTGCTGCACACATAGTGTGAGCACGTGATTTTTGCCCTATGTGAGAATCACTCCCAAAAAAAAATTCAAAATAAAATAATTTTGTGTCGTTTGCAATTATTGTGAATTTTGTGATATTTTACTTTTACTGTTTGCATTTGCCTGTGCATGTTTATTCGTTAAATTAATGAAAATACAAAAATATGTTGCATTTGCATTTAGGATTTAATTTTTACAATTAGGAATACTTAAGTTTGTTTTACAAAAAATAAGAAATCACAAAAATAATGTACTTTGTGTTTCTAGCATTTAATGTCAAATTGTGTGATTTTATTTTGATTGGTACTTAATTGTGTGAGATGATTGTTATTAGGAATTAATTAGTATTTTTAATTTAGTTTATAATTTAATTTAAAATTTTAGTTTTATTAGGAAAACAAAAGAATAGAAAAAGAAACAAAATAAGAATAAGGAGAAATTTGGACTAGGCCGTCCAAAATTTGACCAAATCCAGCCCAATATCACGCCCTATACCCGATCCAACAGACCATTCGCCCAGGCCACTTGAAACGACGTAGTATGATGGTGAAACTACGTTGTTTCAATGGCAAAAGATCACAGCCGTCCATCTGATCATAATCCAACGACTCAAAACCCTCCTTCCTCACCGGGACCAGCCCCGACCCGTTCCACCCAAAGACCAACCCGGTCTAGAGGGGACCAAAGCGACGCTGTTCTGTTTAGTGAATTGATCCAAGCCGTCAATCTCAATTGATCCAACGGCCTGGATCAGATCCCCCCCGTATATAAGTGCGTAACGCACCTCGCGTCCCTTCAGATGCCCCCCTCCTTGTCTCTCTCATCCTCATCCTCTCAGAGACGACCCCTCCCGAAACCCTAGCGCTGCCCTCCGTTCCCACTGGCTAAAACCTGGCGGCAAAGCCTTCGATGACCACCAAACTTACACCCTTGAACCACCCAGTCCCCTTCAGTTTGAATCCACCTTCAGCTTCCTTCAAATACTCACAGATCCCTTCGAATCTTAGATCGAAGAAATCGACCCCAAACCCTAGGTCATCTGTTTAACCACAAATCAACACCAACTGACCCCCTAACCTCCCTCGTCCCTAAACCATCCCTAGTTTCCCTCGAATCAAACCAGAACTTGTCGAATCTTAATTCGAATGACCAAGCCCTAGAAGAACCAAACTCCAGGCTTTGTGCAAAGTTAGGAACTTGAGGTTGCAACCGACTTTAGTCGAGTGTTCTCAGTCGAGAACACTCGATTAAGGTCTGTTTTGGCCTCAAAAGTTCAGTTCGAAGTTTCGAGTAAGACAGAGTCGAGTGGTCTGAAATTCCGAGGTATTTCCCTTAGTTTTCCTTTTTTCTATTGTTGTTGTTTTAATTTATCTGATTGATTTGTCATTTTTGGTCAATTAGTTCTTCCTCCTCTTGCGGACCTTTTTCTTGGTCCATTTTTCTTCTGATCAATTAGCACATGTTATAAGCTGTTTGAATCAATTAAATATGTGTGTCCGTTAGTTTGATTTTAAAGTTAGTAAGTTCTTATACAAAACTGTGGCTATTCCTATAAGTTTTTGCTGGTATTATTGTTTCAAAGTGTTTCAGTTTGTGTGATGTTTGTTTCCCTTCTCTTTGTTGTTCACCATTTTTTCATATAAATTCAGTTTATTTTCGTGCAGTGTATTTACATTGTTCATTTGTTCTTGTTCAGGTTTAATTACTTTATTTCCTGAATCCTTCGTCTTTGTCCTGATGAGATTTGGTCTAATTTGAATTTCGAGTTTAAACTGTGATTTGAATTTGGTGAATCCTTGAATGTTTGTTCTGATATGAAACTGACCTTCAATTAGTTATGATAAGAATTTGACCTTGATGAATTTGATCCAAAATGTTGTTGATTAGGAGTTTGTTTAATAAGATTAATTAGTTAATTGATTAGGTGAATTGGTTATAGCTAAGATTTTGTGCAGGATTGAAAGGGGTTGGGATAGGACAGTAATCACAGGGCATCAGGGGGGTAATTTGGATTTCAAACTTGAAATGAATTAGTGTTCTGCCAAGGAGTACTAGTGGACCATTAAACTATTGTATTTGTTTAGTGGTAGTGGGGAACAAAGAATATTAGTATGGGGAATGATTAAACAAATATGTACCCATAACCTTTGAATTAATAATAGAATGGGACATATAGTAGTGGGGGACAAGTGAATTAAAAAAGAGATTAGACACATAGTAATGGGCTGTCAGGTAATATCATGGGCTAGCTGATTTTCCCTCAATTGTTAAGTGTCTAAGGGGGGCTGATAAGGGCTATAGTTTGCATATAAATAGAGGCATTAGGATAGAGTTGAGGGGGACTTCTTTCACCATTTTTCTGAAGTCTTGAACTTTTTTGAAAGTAAAAAGGGTGGAATTTTGGATAATAGGGATCAGTCCTTAATCAATCTTAGAGGCTCAGATTTTGAGAACTTAATATCAGTTTAAGAGGCAGTCTTAAAAGAGCATTCTAAAGAGATTGAGAGATATAGCTGCAGAAACAATAAAGTTTTAGCCTCTATAAATTCCCTAAAGTACTGTTCCATTCAGTTTATTAAGCTAATTGCGAATTCTTGTGATCAAGTTGCATTCCATAGCCAAATCTCTAGTGATTGGAGTTCAGAGTTGTGTCTGGTTTATGTTCAAGTGGGTTTTGGGATCCAGTTGAGGCATTTTGAGATCACTTTGGGTGTTGTGTGGCTATGGTGTGTCTTGGATTCATTTTGGAGCTTATTTGGGCTCAGTTGAATTTGTTTTGGCCTGAGCTGTTTGTCCTTTTAGATTTAAAACATTTATGGACTCCTGATTCATGTCTGGGATGAAATGTGACGACCTAAAGGGTCATCACCGTATTTCTCCCTTTCTTCGCGCTTTTGAGGCCTTGGAAACCTTATTGGTGGTTGCCTCGATTTGCGTGTGCAGTCCGGGCACGAAGTCGGAAAGTTTTTATCTTAAAATATGTGAATTATGTGAAAAATTTGAAGAATATTGATATTAATGTTGATATAGTTGACTTTGGTCAGCATTTTTGGTAAACAGACCCAGATCCGTGATTTGACGGTTCCGAAAGGTCCGTAGAAAAATATGGGACTGGGCATGTGCCCGGAGTCGAAATCCGAGGTCCAGAACCCGAGTAAAAGAATTTTTCTGTTCAATTGTTTTCTGAAAATATTAAGGAAAAATGAAAATGAAAATGAGTTAGAAAATATAGGTATCGGGCTCGTATTTTGGTTCCGATGCCCGGTACAGGTCTTAAATATGCGTTAAGCGCTTTTTGTGAAATTTGGTCGAAATCGGACGTCGTTTGACGTGTTTCGGACTAAGAATGGGAAATTTGAAGATTATGAAAGTTGAAAGAAGAATTATGTGTTTTGAGGCTTGATTCTATGTAAATGATGTTATTTTGGCGATTTGATCGCGCGAGAAAGTCCGTAGAATATTTTTGAGGTTGTGTGCATGTTTGCTTTGGAGCCCCGAGGGCTCGGGTGAGTTTTGGATAGGTGTCGGATTGCATTTCTCATTTTTGGAAAAAAAATCTGGTTTTCTGCTTCTGTGATCTTCGCAAATGCAAAGGGAGGACTCGCAATTGCGAGCTCGCAAATGCGAGCATTTATTCGCAAATACGAAGTCTGGGAAACTCGAGCACTATCGCAAATGCGATGGTCTGGCTCGCAAATGTGAAAGTTCCCAGGCCTGCCTAGTTTCGCAAATGTGAGACTTTGGCCGCAAATGCAAAGTCTGGCGACCAGAGCTTGGATCACAAATGGGATCTTTTCCTCGCAAAAACGGAACTGGTTGTTCGCAAATTCGAAGTTATTGGTCGCAAATGCAAAAACCCCTGGGCTGGCCATAGTTCGTAAATGCGAACTGAGTTCTCGCAATTCTCATATTTGTTCGGGGTTTGCAATTGCGAACTTTTGTTCGCAAATGCGACATCAAAGACCTGTATATTCATACTTAGACAATTTTGAAGCTTCATTTTTCATATTTTCAAAACCCAAACACCCATTGGCGATTTTTCACAAACTCCCTATTCTCCAAATCATTTGTAAGTTAACTTTTACTCAATTTCTTTAATCTTTAACATCATTTATCATGTTTTCATCTTAAAATCAAGGTTTTTCATGGGTAAAAATGGGGGTTTTGGGTAGAACCTAGGTTTTCTTAAAATTGGGGATTTGGACCTCAATTTGGGGTCCGATTTCAAAACAAATTATAGATATGAACTCGTGGGGTAGCGGGTGATCGGGTTTTGGTTCGAACTTTGGGTTTTGACCACGTGGGCCCGGGAGCGTTTTGGGAATTTTTGAGTAAAACTTTGGGAAATTCATTTTCTTGCATTCAAGTTGATTCAATTAGCATTTGTTGATACATTCAAGTAATTTGTGACTAGATTCGAGCGGTTTTATGGTGAATTCGAGGAGTAAAGCTATTCTAGAGGCTTGAGTGGATTTTTGGAGCCTTTTAGGTAAGTGTTTGTTCTAACTTTGGCTTGAGGGATTAGGATTAAGGTATTATTTGATACGTGCTAAATGTGGAGTACGGTGTATAGGCATGGTGACTGTTATCTATGCACCGGAGTCTAGCATGACCGTGAGTCTTATATGTGTTGGATTCGGATTTAATGGTACATTTTTCTTGCTTGGGTTGATAAGCATAATATATTGTGATTGGTTGGGTTTTTGGAGCATTGGCTTGGACAAGACATTGTTACCCGAGAAATAGATGATTAAAAGTGGAACGTGTAGCGATTAGTCCCTTGCCGGGACGTAAGTATTTATTGTACTCCCCCTTGCCGAGATGATTGAATTGTTAATTGTATTCCCTTGCCGGGATTTTCTTGTGATTGTTGTTACTCCCCTCGCACTTGAGTTGTGGTCGTTGTTTGGGTGAGTTCTTGGTATTGCTTGTTGAGGATCGGGTTGCACGCCGCAACGGTATTGATGAATATTAAGGATTGGGTTGCACGTCGCAACGGTATTAATTGTTAAGGATCGGGTTGCACGCCGCAACGGTATTGATTGTTGAGGATCGGGTTGCAGGCCGCAACAGAGAATTATGTTGAGGATCGGGTTGTGCGCCGCAACGGAGTATGGATTGAGTGTATTGCTTTCATCTGTAGAAGTTTCCTATGTTTTCCTTATTAGTTGTTATTGTTCAGCTTCATTTCCTTACCATTGATTTCCATATTTTGACTGTCCCCACAACATGCTTCTCCCCCTCTTTTAACTGTTAAAATTAGTGTATTTCCTGTTATTGCACATATATCTGTACAGGTTATTTGTGGTAGGTCCTGTCTAGCCTCGTCACTACCTCGCCGGGGTTAGGCCAGGCACTTACCATCACATGGGGTCGGTTGAACTGATTCTACACTCTGCGCTCTTTTGCATAGATATAGGATTCGGACCGCAGTAGCAGCAGTGGTGCAGGTGTTAGCATTCAGATCTGCGAGGCACCAAGGTAACTTGCAGGCGTCCGCAGGCCCAACGCCTTCTCTATCCTTACTATTATTCTGTTGTCCCATGTGTTCGGGACAAACGGTTATATGTATTTCTTTCAGACCCTTGTTTCAGTATTCTATAGTAGTCTGTGAGTAGTGACACCAGATACCGGGTAGAGGTGTAATTTGGAGTTTCGTATTTCAGTTTTCAGTTCATTAAACATTTTTAAAGTCTTCCGCTTTATTTTAATGTTTCCGTTGCTATATTGTTTAAACGAAATCGGTGATGTGTTTCTAAATGTTCGGCTTGCCTAGCTCCGACAGTAGGCGCCATCACGACTCCCGATGTGCAGCGTGGAGGTGCCACGAGGGTGAATTTAGATGCATATGGTGCTTTGAGGTTGCAGGGGCGAGTATGTGTGCCCAATGTCGATGGGGTTCGAGAGTTGATCTTAGCGGAGGCCCATAGTTCTCGGTATTCTATTCACCCGGGTGCCGCGAAGATGTATCAGGACTTGCGACAGCATTATTGTTGGCGTAGGATGAAGAAGGACATTGTTGCATATGTGGCTCGGTGTTTGAATTGTCAGCAGGCCAAGTATGAGCATCAGAGGCTTGGTGGTGTGTTCTAGAGGATTGAGCTCCCCGAGTGGAAGTGGGAGAGGATTACCATGGACTTCGTTACTGGACTTTCGGTGACCCGGAAGAAGTTTGATGCTAATTTGGTCATTGTTAATAGGCTGACCAAGTCAGCGCATTTCATTCATGTTGCCACCACCTATTCATCGGAGAGACTAGCTGAGATCTATATCCGGGAGATTGTCGCCTTTATGGAGTGCCGACATCTATCATTTCGGACCGAGGTACGCAGTTTACCTCGCGCTTTTGGAGAGCAGTTCAGCAAGAGTTAGGCACCCAGGTTCAGTTGAGTACAACATTCCATCCCCAGACAGATGGTCAGTCCGAGATGACTATTCAAATATTGGAGGATATGCTCCGAGCCTATGTTATTGATTTTGGAGGCTCTTGGGACCAGTTTCTACCTTTAGCGGAGTTCACCTACAGCAACAGCTACCAGTCCAGCATTCAGATGGCTTCTTATGAGGCGTTGTATTGTAGGCGATGTCGGTCTCCAGTCGGATGATTTGAGCCGGGAGAGGCTCGATTATTGGGTACATATTTAGTCCAGGAGGCCTTGGATAAGGTCAAGATCATTCAGGACAGGCTTCGTTCGGCTCAGTCGCGGCAAAAGAGTTATGCGGATCGCAAGGTTCGAGATGTAGCTTTCATGGTTGGAGAGCGAGTATTGCTCTGTGTATCGCCTATGAAGGGCGTGATGAGATTTGGGAAGAAGGGCAAGCTTAGCCCTAGGTTCATTGGCCCATTTGAGATTCTTGATCGCGTGGGAGAGGTGGCTTATAGG
>MU787160.1:47385-67241 GCA_026770625.1 Nicotiana glauca
TGATTGTTGTTACTCCCCTCGCACTTGAGTTGCGGTCGTTGTTTGGGTGAGTTCTTGGTATTGATTGTTGAGGATCGGGTTGCACGCAGCAACGATATTGATGAATATTGAGGATCGGGTTGCACGCCGCAACGGTATTGATTGTTGAGGATCGGGTTGCACGCCGCAACGGTATTGATTGTTGAGGATCGGGTTGCAAGTCGCAACGGAGATCTATGTAGAGGATCGGGTTGCGCGCCACAACGGAGTATGGACTGTGTGTATTGCTTTCGTGTGTAGAAGCTTCCAATGTTTTCCTTATCAGTTGTTATTGTTCAGCTTCATTTCCTTACCGTTTATTTCCATATTTTGACTGTAGTATCCCACAGCATGCTTCTCCCTGCTCTTTTAACTGTTAAAATTAGTGTATTTCCTGTTATTGCACATATATCTGTACAGGTTATTTGTTGTAGGTTCTGTCTAGCCTCGTCACTACCTCGCCGGGGTTAGGCCAGGCACTTACCAGCACATGGGGCCGGTTGTGCTGATTCTACACTATGCGCTCTTTTGCGCAGATATAGGATTCGGACCGCAGTAGCAGTAGTGGTGCAGGTGTTAGCATTCAGATCCGCGAGGCATCGAGGTAGCTTGCAGGCGTCCGCAGGCCCGGTGCCTTCTCTATCCTTGCTATTATTCTTTTGTCCCATGTGTTTGGGACAAACGCTTATTTGTATTTCTTTCAGACCCTTGTTTCAGTATTATATAGTAGTCTGTGAGTAGTGATACCAGATACTGGGTAGAGGTGTAATTTGGAGTTTCGAATTTTAGTTTTTAGTTCATTAAACATTTTTAAAGTCTTCCGCTTTATTTTAATGTTTCCGTTGCTATATTGTTTAAACGAAATCGGTGATGTGTTTCTAAATGTTCAGCTTTCCTAGCTCCAACAGTAGGCGCCATCACGACTCCCGATGGTGGGAAATCCGGGTCTTGACATGAAACTGGGTTGATTGGTGTTATTTGAACTCAAATTCTTGGTTGCTGTGATCTGTTGTCTGCTGCTGTTGCTAACCTTTCTTTCTTCCCATTCCTTTCTACTTTCCAGGTACACCTTCTGAAACCATGTGTTGATGTAAGCTTAAAGTTGGAGTTGAAATGAAATAGAAATGCAGTTGTTGATTAATTTGTTGTCATTTACTGTTTTATTAGTTCACAAAATGGTAGTTAGTTCTATAATTTGTAAGATGAATTCAGCCTTTTAGTATTTATTATATTAGTTCGTATAATGGCTATTGTGTTTAGTTTAGAGACCTTCCCAGACACTTGGTTGTTTATTACTTTTTTTAAAGCAATTAAATCTTGAAGCTAAGTGGATGATTATGTGTATGTGTCCTGGGTTCTTAATCAAATAGACATAGGTTCAGTTTTGGGGCTAATTACTTAATAGGCATTCAGGGACGTTTAATAATCTGGGCTAATTTCTGTGTAGTAAATCAACTCGGGGTTGTTTAATTCCTATGCTTGGATATTATTTGTGCTACCCCAGGTATTCGATCCCTTGACTCTTCTGGCCAGCCTTGTTCGATTTGGGCTGGTCTCCGGCCCATTATTTGGTTTATCGGGAATTTTGTCCGACGTGCACATATCATGTGACTTGGGCTCTCTGGGCCTAAAACTGAAATATCAACTTGACTGTTAGTATTTAAATGGCAGGCTGTGGGTTTTAAGTTAGGTAGCGGGTTTCAAATTAAAAGGCGCTCCCTTTTGTTTGGACTCGGACTTGAACTTGAAGCCCGATTTTTATAATATTAAGTAATTAGGCCCTTTTCTTTATTTCTCTTAGAGACAAAATAAACAGAAAAATAATAGTAAATTTAGGATATCCTTAAATAAAAAATGAGACCAGCCTCGCCAAATAAAATGCACAAACTGCGGGGCCCTCAATAAATGGCTATAATAAATACTTAGATTTCGAGATGGGCCGTTTAGTGAATTTCACGGCTTTCCCCGAAGATAATAACGCGTTAGACTCTTTAGGCGCGGTTCTAATAATATTACCTTCCTAAACTCAGGTGTGCATTTCTGTGACCCAAATCAAATCCCAAAGCGTCGAATAAAATATATTCAGGATTGCAGGTGCATTTCATGTGACGCAGTCCAAAGACACGTTTTAAACGACGTTCAATTTTCTTTAAACATAATAGAATAAATGCGGTTGAAAGTTAAAATTTGCACCTAGGTCCGACATGTAATAAAATCAGATAAATAAGCTAAACACAAAAGTTGAGCGACCATGCTAGAACCACGGAACCTGGGAATGCCTAACACCTTCTCCCGGCTTAACAGAATTCCTTACTCGGATTTTGGTTCGCAGATTGTAATACAGAGTCAATCTTTTCCTCGATTCAGGATTCAACCGGTGACTTGGGACACCATAAATCTCCCAAGTGGCGACTCTGAATCTTAATTATAAATCTCGTTTCGATTGTCCTTTAATTGGAAAAACTCCCCTTACGCCCCTGCAGGCGTAGGTAAAAAGGAGGTGTGACAGCTCTGGCGACTCTGCTGGGGATGTTAACCCAGAACCACTGGTTCAGGGTTAGAAATTCGTGCTTAGAATACTTGTTATATTTGGCTTTATTTATTATCTGATTTTATTCGCATGTTTGGACCTAATGTGATAAATGCTATTTTTTACCGCTTTGATATTGGTGAACTGTATATAAATTTTTACGAACCCTTCCTCTCTCTAAGTCTTCTACATCATGGAGAAGGGTGCACTTCGTGTGACTTCTCTTCTGTTTAGAGTCTTTTCCCATTTAGAACGAGGTTCGGATAAGTTGCTAAGCCGGCGGAGCTTCTGTATCCCCGGTACGCTGCCCCCCTCGGCTCGAGTTGTCCGCTCGGGTAAGCCAGGTCTAGAATAATAAACCCAGGTTTAAAACCTAGAATAACAAAGCCTCATGCCGGATCCCTAGTAGAAACGTTTGTTTGCATCATGTGCATTTGACTTTGGAGACTCAACATAGGGGTTGGGTCTGTTTAGGACAGGTGTACCTAAAATTAAAAGGACCATCCTGATGCATTTTACTTGCTACCTGTGTATTTATTTGCCTTTGGACTTGCATGCTAACCGAC
The DNA here is from genome assembly GCA_026770625.1 of Nicotiana glauca. Taxonomy (NCBI): domain Eukaryota; kingdom Viridiplantae; phylum Streptophyta; class Magnoliopsida; order Solanales; family Solanaceae; genus Nicotiana; species Nicotiana glauca. The sequence goes on from MU787160.1 coordinate 50,500, forward strand.
TTTTGAATATTGGGAAAAATTGAAATAAAAAAATAAAAAAGGGGAAGAAGAAATGGCAGTTAAGGGAATTAATCACTTGTTTTGAAAGTACCAATGTCCAAATATTACCGAAACTCTGCCGGATTTTTGAAAATGAGAAAAAAACTATTTTTATAGTTTATTTTATTTACCGATGAAAAAAAAAGGGGGAAGTTTTTATTTTATTTGCCAGTGGAAAAGAAAAAAAAGAGTTTTTATTTTTCAAAATAATTTATTTTATTTGCCACTGAAAAAGAAAAACAAAAAAAAAAGTGTTGTCTTTGAAAATAGTTTGTTTGTCGTTGAAATGAAAAAAAGAAAAAATATCTTTGTTTTCAAAAATAGTTTATTTTCTTTGGCAGAACTACGTAAGTTTGATTCACACCGGATGTGGGATATGTAGGCATCTCATATCGGTTCAACTATTTGGAAAATTTATTTGAAAAAAAATAAAAATAAAAATAAAAAATAAAATTTTATAGGTTAAATAAATGTCGTTGTTTTTCTATAAGTAAAGGTGATGTCATTCTTGTCCAAAATAGCCGAATGTCCCCAAAAGGATGCGGGAAGTCCGTTTTTGCAAGAACAAACGCCTTTGGTCATTTCTCAAAATTTTTGACCGGTTAGGAAACACATCCTTTAAATCCTCTTCGAAGTGTTGAAAGGCCGTATTAACAAGACCGGATATTTTATGAAATTTTTGAGAAAACAGTGATGAGTTTCTGCTAGTTTATTTTTAGGCTGTATTGCCATTTTGATGTTAGAATCTTTTGGAGTCTGTTAATATTGTAATAAAATGAGTCGTAGTAAATACGTTTTTTTTTCTTTCATGAAAAACTTGAAAAAAAAAACCTATTTTTTAAATTAGTCATTTGGCACTTATGCCAGAACTACGCACGACTGATTTATGCGGGGACATGATACGTAGGCAATCTCCATAAGATTCGACCACAACTATATATATAAAAAAATGAAAAATATTAATAATAATAAGGACCAGCTGAGTCCATTCTAACATTATCTTGTTTCGAATTGTAAAGAAAGTTGAGGTGGTCGGTTTGTGGTAACTCTTCTCTACAATGCAAACGCAAAAGGCAATGGTAGAGAACAACAGAACTGAGTGGGTTGATACCAATGCCCGAAAGCAGCTGGTTGAACAGGTCAACGAGTTGGTAGAAGAGGTAAAGATACTGAGACTACACGTGGCGGACATGTATCGGGCATGGATGATCGGGAAAGCACCACCCCCACCACTACCCAGCTTCCTAGACGTTGTCCTTACAAAAACTCCGGACACAACGCCAGCGAATCCTCTACATTCTCCATATTTACCCGCTTACCAAAGTTTTACCAACCACCCTAGTGGCTCACTCACTTGTCATCCAACTATCATTTCCCAAAAATGCCCTCCTTGTGCACCAGATGACCCTCCCCAACGCTACTTCTCTCCACGGGACTCCAAAAGACATGCTTCACTTTCCAAGTATCCATCTCCACAAAATGCCAATCCACCCCCACGGGCATACTGAAAACCTCCTGGATCAGGTTTTCGCCCAAATCAGGCATTTAGGAACGAGAGGTTGCTGAAACGAGAAAAGGCTCTCACCCCTATCGGAGAATCTTATGCAAGTCAGTTTGAAAGGCTAAAGAATTCTGGCCTGATTGAGCCGCTCGTCGGGTATATTCTAGATCCACGTGCAAGAAGCTTTGATCCTACGGCACGATGCGCGTATCGCTCCAATGTCCCAGGGCATAGCATTGAAAGTTGTCGTTCCTTGAAAAGGGAAATAGGAAGAATGATTCACAAAGGAGTGATTGTGATCAACGACAGTAATAAAGAGCAGGTGAATCCTCTTGGGGATGTATTGACTAAAGCTAAAGATGTCGAAGCAGACAGTGGTCTTGGGAATATTGATGCAAAAGCATCAATGGCTAAGATGCCGTGCTTGGTAATTGGGAAGACGCTCCATTCCTTGGTTAGCCGGAGTAGGGTTTTTGGTGGTTCATTTTGTTGTCATTTCTGTTGTCCGGCTTATTCTTAGGGTTATGATCCGGATAATGTCTTGTGACTCAAACCCTCCTATCCTTTCATTTCTTGTATAGCTTGTTTAGTCGTAGTGGCTTGTTTTAGTTTTTTCCAGGTTCGTTTCAGGTTTATTCCAGGGTCGTACTCTGGTTTGTTTTGCCTGTGTTGTTATACGAACCATTTCACCGTTTGTCTAATGCAAAATTCTGGTCTTTTGTTACCTCCAGTCATCTTTTTTGTTTAATTCCTTTTTATCCTTTTGTTTTATCTTTTGCTCAAACGCCAATTCTAGTGACACGACATGCATGCATGCATAATCCTCAGTCTGATATCTGAAAATCAGTTTAGCCGGGAAACAACTGGATCATTTTTTTTGAAAAATAAGAACGGTTTGAGTTTATTTGAAGCCCGAACCATGTGGAACTGTGGGCAGATAAAACCGTAAAAGCAAGGATCGTTCATGAGAATGAGAGTGAAAGTGTTTCCCAAATGGTGCTTTGTATTTAACAGATGAAGAAAGCAAACATGTGGATATAGCTATCAAGTCTAGCACGATCAGAAGATGTTACAAATCTTTGTTTAATCGTGTTGTTTGTGCTTGGCATGTTTTGAAGATTAGGATGATGAAGGCATTTTGTTCTTCTATCTAAACACTTTATCCTTCGTTAACCCTTTGAGCCTTATTTGTTTCCTTTCATACCCCTCTTTCGAAATCAGTAGCAAAGACTAGAAACACAAACATGAAAGATAAGAAAAAGAAAATGAGAAAGAAAAGGAAAAAAAAGAAAGAGAACAACAAAAACAACAAAAGAAAAAAAAGAGATAAAGAAAAAGAAAAAATAATAATAATAAATAAGTGAAAAGGAAAACAACAAAGGAATTAGGAACTACGTTTGACCTACTTCCTCAAAGAGGATATGTAGGCGCTTCACGGCTCGGTCATAGTGTAACAAAAAAAAAATCCCCTTGCAAGAAACTGGGGCAGAAGTAGTTTTGATGTAAAGAAATCTGGTTCCGAAGGTTGTAATTTTGAACCCAAATTGATGCGTTCTGAGCCTTTAAATACCCTTTCTTTCTAGCCAATCCAAAATCCCACATTACGGTCCAAAGAAAGACCTTCCGATCAGTCTTCAAAAGATGCCAAGTCAGGCAAATGGAAGTCGAGAATAACACTCCGGTCCCCAGCAGAAAATAAATAAAATGAGAGAGTCTTATCGGTAACACCCCAATCCCCAATAGAAAGATACGAAAATGAGAGAGTCTTATCGGTGAAAACCTTCACAGGCACCATGAGGCGATTGTAAGTTGAGAGAAAAACCAAAATGAGAGAGGCTTGCTAGTGAAAACCCTTCGAGCATTACAAGTCGAATAAGGACTGAGAATCAAATAGGAAATCACCAAATGGGAATTGTGAAAGGCGATTAACGACGAAGGATAGGCCACATGTGCATGTCAGGACCATTAGAGTTGGTATCCACGTCTGATAGGTTTCTACTTCATAGTTGTCTTGTTAGGAGTCATCTTTTTCATTGTCTTTTATTCTATTTTTTTATCTTGTCCATTTCCTCTTCCTGAGTCTGTTTGGTCAGAACAAACGCGAAATGACTTCAAAATTTTCCATCAACTTTCCAATTATACAAGACGAGATCTGATTAGTACATCAAAGTGGTATAAGTCATAAAAGGACAACAAAAGCGCACTGAGCTGGTAATAGTCAACATGCTTTGAGATTCGTGCAAATACCCAGGATCGGTCCATTCATGGACAGTGCAACAAGAGGATGGCCAGGGTGAATGAATCAAAGGTATATTTTATGATGAGGTTGACAAAAGGGTGGACCAGTGTCAAGAAGGATATCCCCAGCAGAAATCGAGGGTTATAGACCCCAAGGCCAAGACCAGTGGACAAATTAAGAAAGAACAACGCAGAGAGCGATGGACGTAATTTGGAAATTCATATGAGACTCAAAGGTCGGGGAAATGCCAGTTCACGAGCAATGCCACAAAAAGAAGATATTGGGTCTGAACGGAGAAAAGGTATTTCAGTGACACGGATGACGAAGAAAGTAGTTAATCAGTAAACACGCAAGATCTTCAAGTGAAATCGACTGTCATTGAAAATACATGGGGTCAGATAAGAAGACTGGGAAAATGGTTGAGAGGTTTGTGAATAAGGAAACGTCAAGAAGGTCAGAAGGTATCAGCCAAGTTTCAAGATGGTCGGATAACGCATAGCATGGAAAGGAAGAAAGGAAAACCATGCCCAGCAGGAGTATCACAACCAACCACCACATTTTAAACTGACAAAATTCTTTCTTTGATTTGAAACAGGGACAGTAAATGTTATTGATGATGGAAAGGTATGATAAAAGGAAAGTTATCAAACTGGGGCAGAAAAATTTTCGTTCATTTTGAAGATTTTCCTGAAGTCAGGTACCCACTTGAGGAAGAAGGAAGATAACACCAGCTTTAAGGGAAGTAGTCTTTGAAGGAGGAAGATAACATATTTTGAAAAAAAAAGTGTTATCCCCAGCAGTTTGCAGATGAATGAAACACCAGTTTTGAGGGAAGTAGTTTTGAAGGAGGAAGACAATACAAGTTTTAAGGGAAGCAGTTCTGAAGAAAGATAATTCAAGTTAGAAGGAAAATGGTTCAGGAGGCAAGGGGGAACAATGGCAATACGAATGCAGTTTTAAGTTGTAGTTGAAGTTAGGAGCCCGCCTGCAGATTGGAATGGCATTTTATTTTCTAAGTTGTTGTTGAAGTCAGGAGCCCGCCTGGAGATCGGAATGGCATTATATATTTTTTAAGTTGTTGTTGAAGTCAGGAGCCCGCCTGTAGATCGGAATGGCGTAATATTTTTGAGTTGTTGTTGAAGTCAGGAGACCGCCTGGAGGTCGGAATGGCATTTTATTTTCTAAGTTGTTGTTGAAGTCAGGAGCCCACCTGGAGATCGGAATGGCGTTATATTTTTTAAGTTGTTGTTGAAGTCAGGAGCCCGCCTGGAGATCGGAATGGCGTTATATTTTTTGAGTCGTTATTGAAGTCAGGAGCCCGCCTGGAGATCGGAATTGCGTTATATTTTTTGAGTTATTGTTGAAGTCAGGAGCCCGCCTGGAGATCGGAATGGCGTTATATTTTTTAAGTTGTTGTTGAAGTCAGGAGCCCGCCTGGAGATCGGAATGGCGTTATATATTTTAAGTTGTTTTTGAAGTCAGGAGCCCGCCTGGAGATCGGAATGGCGTTATATTTTTTTTAAGTTGTTGTTGAAGTCAGGAGCCCGCCTGGAGATCGGAATGTCGTTATATTTTTTGTTGGAGTCAGGAGCCCGCCTGGAGATTGGAATGGCATTTTATTTTCTAAGTTGTTGTTGAAGTAAGGAGCCCGCCTGGAGATCGGAATGGCTTTATATTTTTTAAGTTGTTGTTGGAGTCAGGAGCCCGCCTGGAGATCGGAATGGCATTTTATTTTCTAAGTTGTTGTTGAAGTCAGGAGCCCGCCTGGAGATCGGAATGGCGTTATATTTTTTAAGTTGTTGTTGAAGTCAGGATCCCGCCTGGGGATCGGAATGACGTTATATTTTTTGAGTTGTTGTTAAAGTCAGGAGCCCGCCTAGAGATCGGAATGGCATTTTATTTTTAAGTTGTTGTTGGAGTCATGAGCTCGCCTGAAGAGCAGAAAGGCATTATATTTCTAAGTTGTTGTTGGAGTCAGGAGCCCGCCTGAAGAGTGAAAAGGCGTACCTTTTTAGTTCAAGAAGTCAGCAACCCGCCGGGACGGCGGAAGGTTACAACAAGAATGCCCAACATAAATCCAAAATCGGAAGGAAGGCAACAGTGGCCGGAAGAAGGCAGTTCAAGCTCCGAAGGAACAGTAATTTGAAGCTCACAAGAAGGAAATAAGCAGTTCGAATTCGGTAATCAAGAGAAAATAAAAGTCAAGTCAGAAATAAAGAAACATTAGAGGAAACACAAGAGCAAGCAAGCAACAAGAGACACAGGAAGAGCAAGTTGAAGATCTAGATAAGATTTTGTAATTCATACACTAGTTTAGTCTAGCTTCTTATTTTATTTTTAGCATGGTGTAATAAGGAGGTCGGCAAGCAGTAGCAGCAGCAACAACAACAGTAACAGCAAAATCATAGTTCCACGGTAGTCCCAGCTACCAAAACTTCCCGAACTACATTGACCTGATTCCCTTTTAGCCTGGGATATATCGGAAACCTTTGACGCAGAGGTTCGGTCAAATCTTTCAAAAAATGCTTCACACGGAGAACTCAAATGGGCAAAAATCGCTCGTATCTGCTCACTTTATATTTGCACGAAAACTCTTCGTGTTTACGGGCAAAGAGGGGCAGCTGTGAGCACGTGATTTTTGCCCTATGTGAGAATCACTCCCAAAAAAATCAAAATAAAATAATTTTGTGTCGTTTGCAATTGTTGTGAATTTTGTGGTATTTTACTTTTACTGTTTGCATTTGCCTGTGCATGTTTATTCGTTAAATTAATGAAAATACAAAAATATGTTGCATTTGCATTTAGGATTTAATTTTTACAATTAGGAATACTTAAGTTTGTTTTACAAAAAATAAGAAATCACAAAAATAATGTACTTTGTGTTTCTAGCATTTAATGTCAAATTGTGTGATTTTATTTTGATTGGTACTTAATTGTGTGAGATGATTGTTATTAGGAATTAATTAGTATTTTTAATTTAGTTTATAATTTAATTTAAAATTTTAGTTTTATTAGGAAAACAAAAGAATAGAAAAAGAAACAAAATAAGAATAAGGAGAAATTTGGACTAGGCCGTCCAAAATTTGACCAAATCCAGCCCAATATCACGCCCTATACCCGATCCAACAGACCATTCGCCCAGGCCACTTGAAACGACGTAGTATGATGGTGAAACTACGTTGTTTCAATGGCAAAAGATCACAGCCGTCCATCTGATCATAATCCAACGACTCAAAACCCTCCTTCCTCACCGGGACCAGCCCCGACCCGTTCCACCCAAAGACCAACCCGGTCTAGAGGGGACCAAAGCGACGCTGTTCTGTTTAGTGAATTGATCCAAGCCGCCAATCTTAATTGATCCAACGGCCTGGATCAGATCCCCCCCGTATATAAGTGCGTAACGCACCTCGCGTCCCTTCAGATGCCCCCCTCCTTGTCTCTCTCATCCTCATCCTCTCAGAGACGACCCCTCCCGAAACCCTAGCGCTGCCCTCCGTTCCCACTGGCTAAAACCTGGCGGCAAAGCCTTCGATGACCACCAAACTTACACCCTTGAACCACCCAGTCCCCTTCAGTTTGAATCCACCTTCAGCTTCCTTCAAATACTCACAGATCCCTTCGAATCTTAGATCGAAGAAATCGACCCCAAACCCTAGGTCATCTGTTTAACCACAAATCAACACCAACTGACCCCCTAAGCCGTCAATCTTAATTGATCTAACGGCCTGGATCAGATCCCTCCCCCTCCCCCAAAATATAAGTGCATAATGCACCCCGCCCCCCTTCAGACCCCCCTTTCCTCGTCTCTCTCATCCTCATCCTCTCAGAGGCGACCCCTCCCAAAACCCTAGCGCCGCCCTCCGTTCCCACTGCCCAAAACCTGGCGGCAAAGCCTCCGATGACCACAAAACTTACACCCCTGAACCACCCAGTCCCCCTCAGTCCGAATCCACCTTCAGCTTCCTTCAAATCCTCACAGAACCCTTCGAATCTTAGATCGAAGAAATCGATCCCAAACCCTAGGTCGTCCGTTTAACCCCAAATCAACACCAGTTGACCCCCTGACCTCCCTCGTTCCTAAACCATCACTAGTTTCCCTCGAATCAAACCAGAACTTGTTGAATCTTAATTTGAATGACCAAGCCCTAGAAGAACCAAACTCCAGGCTTTGTGCAAAGTTAGGAACTTGAGGTTTCAACCGACTTTAGTCGAGTGTTCTCAGTCGAGAACACTCGACTAAGGTCCGTTTTGGCCTTAAAAGTTCAGTTCGAAGTTTCGAGTAAGACAGAGTCGAGTGGTCTGAAATTCTGGGGTATTTCCCTTTGTTTTCCTTTTTTTGTTGTTGTCATTTTAATTTATCTGATTGATTTGTCATTTTTGGTCAATTAGTTTTTCCTCCTCTTGCGGACCTTTTTCTTGGTCCATTTTTCTTCTGATCAATTAGCACGTGTTATAAGCGGTTTGAATCAATTGAATATGTGTGTCCGTTAGTTTGATTTTAAAGTCAGTAAGTTCTTGTACAAAATTGTGGCTATTCCTATAAGGTTTTGCTGGTATTATTGTTTCAAAGTGTTCCAGTTTGTGTGATGTTTGTCACTCTTCTCTTTGTTGTTCACCATTTTTGCATATAATTTCAGTTTATTTTCATGCAGTGTATTTAGATTGTTCATTTGTTCTTGTTTAGGTTTAATTAGTTTATTTCCTGAATCCTTCGTCTTTGCCCTGATGAGATTTGGTCTAATTTGAATTTCGAGTTTAAACTGTGATTTGAATTTGGTGAATCCTTGAATATTTGTTCTGATATGAAACTGACCTTCAATTAGTTCTGATAAGAATTTGACCTTGATGAATTTGATCCTAAATGTTATTGATTAGGAGTTTGTTTAATAAGATTAATTAGTTGATTGATTAGGTGAATTGGTTATAGCTAAGATTTTGTACAGGATTGAAAGGGATTGGGGTAGGACAGTAATCACAGGGCATCAGGGGGTAATTTGGATTTGAAACTTGAAATGAATTAGTGTTCTGTCAAGGAGTACTAGTGGACCATTAAACTATTGTATTTGTTTAGTGGTAGTGGGGAACAAAGCATATTAGTATGGGGAATGATTAAACAAATATGTACCCATAACCTTTGAATTAAGAATAGAATGGGACATATAGTAGCGGGGGACAAGTGAATTAAAAAAGAGATTAGACACATAGTAATGGGCTGTCAGGGAATATCATGGGCTAGCTGATTTTCCCTCAATTGTTAAGTGTCTAAGGGGGGTTGATAAGGGCTATAGTTTGCATATAAATAGAGGCATTAGGACAGAGTTGAGGGGGACTTCTTTGAGCATTTTTCTGAAGTCTTGAACTTTTTTGAAAGTAAAAAGGGCGGAATTTTGGAGAATAGGGATTAGTCCTTAATCAATCTTAGAGGCTCAGATTCCGAGAACTTAATATCAGTTTAAGAGGCAGTCTTAAAAGAGAATTCTAAAGAGATTGAGAGATATAGCTGCAGAAACAATAAAGTTTTAGCCTCTATAAATTCCCTAAAGTACTGTTCCATTCAGTTTATTAAGCTAATTGCGAATTCTTGTGATCAAGTTGCATTCCATAGCCAAATCTCTAGTGATTGGAGTTCAGAGTTGTGTCTGGTTTATGTTCAAGTGGGTTTTGGGATCCAGTCGAGGCATTTTGAGATCCGTTTGGGTGTCGTGTGGCTTTAGTGTGTCTTGGATTCATTTTTGAGCTTATTTGGGCTCAGTTGAATTTGTTTTGGCCTAAGTTGTTTGTCCTTTTGGATTTAAAGCATTTTTGGACTCCTGATTCATGTCTGGGCTGAAACTCGGTTGATTGGTGTTGTTTGAACTCAAATTCTTGGTTGTTGTGATCTGCTGTGTGCTGCTGTTGCTAACCTTTCCTTCTTCCTATTCCTTTCTACTTTCCAAGTACACATTCTGAAACCATATGTTGATGTAAGCTTGAAGTTGGAGTTGGAATGAAATAGAAATGCAGTTGTTAATTAATTTGTTGTCGTTTACTATTTTATTAGTTAACTAAATGGTAGTTAGTTCTATAATTTGTAAGATGAATTCAGCCTTTTAGTATTTATTAGATTAGTTCGTATAGTGGCTATTGTGTTCAGTTTAGAGATCTTCCCGACCACTTGGTTGTTTATTCCTTTTTTTAAAGCAATTAACTCTTGAAGCTAAGCGGATGATTGTGTGTATGTGTCCTGAGTTCTTAATCAAATAGACATAGGTTCAGTTTTGGGGCTAATTACTTAATAGGCATTCAGGGACATTTAATAATCTGGTCTAATTTCTGTGTAGTAAATCAACTTAGGGTTGTTTAATTCCTGTGCTTGGATGTTATTTGTGCTGCCCCAGGGATTGGATCCCTTGACTTTTCTGGCCAGCCTTGTTCGATTTGGGCTGGTCTCCGGCCCATTATTTGGTTTACCAAGAATTTTGTTTGGCGTGCACATATCATGTGGCTTGGGCTCTCTGGGCCTAAGACTGAAATAGCAACTTGACTGTTAGTATTTATATGGCAGGTTGTGGGTTTTAAGTTAGGTAGCGGGTTTCAAATTAAAAGGTGCTCCCTTTCGTTTGGACTTAGACTTGAACTTGATGCCCGATTTTTATAATATTAAGTAATTAGGCCCTTTTCTTTATTTCTCTTAGAGACAAAATAAATAGAAAAATCATAGTAACTTTAGGATATCCTTAAATAAAAAATGAGAAGAGCCTCGCCAAATAAAATGCACAAACTGCGGGCCCCTTAATAAATGGCTATAATAAATACTTAGATTCCGGGATGGGCCGTTTAGCGAATTTCACGGCTTTCCCCGAAGATAATAACGCGTTAGACTCTTTAGGCGTGGTTCTAATAATATTACCTTCCTAAACTCGGGTGTGCATTTCATGTGACCCAAATCAAATCCCAAAACGTCAAATAAAATGTGTTCAGGATTGCGGGTGCATTTCATGTGATGCAGTCCAAAGACACGTTTTAAATAACCTTCAATTTTCTTTAAACATAATTGAATAAAAGCGGTTGAAAGTTAAAATTTTCACCTAGGTCCGACATGTAATAAAATCAGATAAATAAGCTAAACACGACAGTTGAGCAACCGTGCTAGAACCACAGAACCTTTGAATGCCTAACACATTTTCCCGGGTTAACAGAATTCCTTACTCGGATTTCTGGTTCGCGGACTGTAATACAGAGTCAATTTTTTCCTCGATTCGGGATTCAACTGGTGACTTGGGACACCATAAATCTCCCAAGTGGTGACTCTGAATCTTAATTATAAATTCCGTTTCGATTGTCCTTTAATTGAAAAAACTCCCCTTACGCCCCTGCAGGCGCAGGTAAAAAGGAGGTGCGACACATAGTCTTTTCAGTAAACTGGTTGTTTGGAAACTCTTCCTAATCTTCTCACTAGCATGTGCTGTTGAGGTGCTTGGGTAGGTGATGTGAGGTGTGAGGTGTCTAGGATAGGTTGAAAAGAGGCTGGACTAGGAGACTGTTGTGAGGAAGTCTTTGGAGTATAAACATGTGGAAATGAAGGTGAGGAAAGGTTATCAGAATACTCAGGATCCAAAGGAATAGGGGAAATTTGATTTTTTGATGGTTGTGGATGTGTAGGTTCTGTGGTGATATTTGGATTTGGGAAGATGGGTTTCCATGTAGATTTGTTTTCAACAAAAGGGTAATATGATTCATGAAATTTCACATCCCTTGACACAAATACCTTTTCTGTTTTCAACTCCAACAACTTATACCCTTTCTGATGAAGTGGATACCCATGTAAGACACAAGCTGTTGACCTCTCATCAAATTTTCCTCTTCCTTGTGCCAGTGTTGATGCATAACAAAGACAACCAAAATTCCTTAAGTAATCATACTTAGGCCTTTTCTGAAATAAAACCTCATATGGTGTCTTTCCATTGAGTACACTAGAAGACATCCTATTGATGAGGTGTGTAGCAGTTAGAATAAACTCCTCCCAATATTTCATAGGCAGTTTAGACTGAAACATCAATCCCATTGCATTTTCTAAGAGGTATCTAAGCTTTCTCTCAACAATTCCATTTTGTTGAGGAGTTGCTACACAAGACAATTGGTGTAAAATTCCTTGAGAAGAAAGATAAGTTGCCTCTTGTGTTCCTTTCCCAATTCTAGAGCATTATCAGATCTTATTATTTTTACCTTTACATTGAACTGCCTCTCAACCATAGACAGGAAAACTTTCAGCATAGGAAAAGCATTACTCTTTGTATTCAACAAGAATGTCCATGTTCCTCTACAATAGTTAGAAAATATCTGAAGCCATTGTAAGTAATTGACCTATAAGGTCCCCATGTGTCAATATGAATGAGTTCAAATATTTGTTTGGACTTTATTTTACTAACAGGAAAATGACTTCTAGTTTCTCTAGCCCTAGGACAAACATAACAGATAAAATCAGAATCTGGTTTACAATGAAGAAATTCTAAATGTTTCATTGCTGAAAATGGGAGGTGTCCCAAACTTACATGCCAAAGCTTAAAATTACTAACAACATTAGCTTGAATTGAACTAGAAAAGGAAACTGACTTTGAGATGGAATTACTTCCTTTTGGAATTGAAAATACATCATTACTAAAAACACGCTTAGACTTGACACTATTTGGTTCCAATAGTTAGAGTCCTACTCTAACTTTACATTGAGGACTCTTCATTGAAAGGCCCTACAACACACACTCAACAGATGTGAACAGTACATCATATTTGAATTGAAAACAAAATCTATGAACTGATAATAGATTGTATTTGAACTCTGGAACATGCAAAACATTGTTTAGAGTATGACCAGGCAGAATAGAGATACTTCCTATATGAGTAACAATTACCTTGAAGGAATTAGGCAAACTGATGTTTGAAGGAACAGGAAGAGGGGTTAAAAACAAGAAAGAGTTTGGGTCAAAACACATGTGCTCTGAGGCACCTGAATTAATGATCCAGGTGTCTGATTTTAGAGTAGTAAATACTGAACTTGAATACTTTAGAATTGTACCAGCAACTGCATTAGCATTGATCCCATTGTTTCCTCCTTGTGTTAGCTTTGCCTGCTTGTACATCTGCATCATTTCTGCTACCTATTCCTTGCTGAGCTGCTGGCCAAAATTGTTGTTGTGCACATTGTTCTGTCCTTCTGATCCTTCATGTGTTACTATTGCATTTCCTTTGATTTGATTCAAATATCCTTTCTGATTTGTAAACTCAAAATCTTCTGGGTAGCAGTCTTCTTGAGAATGTCCTATTATTCCACAATAAGAACAGGTCACATTTGGGTTGTACTTCTTCCTCCCTTTGAATTTCTGCTAAGGCTTGGGAAACCTCTATCCTGTGTTGTTGAACTTGGGTCCTATGCCTCCTCCTCTTTGTGATTGATTTTTGCCTATTTGAACATTCTTGCCATGTCCTATGCTCATGAAAGCTGCAAAGTTAGCTAGGAGTTGTGCATTAGGTTGCTTGTCTTTTCCTGCTGCCATGAATGACACTGATTGAGAATTAAATTGTGCATTGGCATAGAATTCCCTTTGATTCTCATCTTGTAGGAGAAGTGAATAAGCAACATCTATGGTAGGTAGAGGGTTCATCATAAGAATGTTCCCTCTTGCCTGAGCATAGGTGTCATTTAGACCCATCAGGAATTGAATCAATCTTGATCTTCTAGTGATTTTGTTAGCTTTGCCTTTCCTTCACAAACACAGACACAAGAATAACATATGATTACATTCAAGGAATCTAATTCATTCCATAATCTCTTGAGTTTAGTAAAGTATTCTGCTATGTCACAGTTTCCTTGTGCTAATCCTGATAATTACTTTTGCGGATGATATAGCTTGCCTCTATTGGATGTTCCAAACCTTTGTTCAAGACTGTCCCAAAGGTCTTTTGCAGTCTTGGAGTAGATGACACTATCTGCAATGTCTTTTGAAAGAGCATTTAGGATTCAAGAGATTACCATGTCATTCACACAACTCCATTTCTCATATTCAGGGGACTTCAGATCTAGAGGTTGACAGCCTCCATTGATAAAACCAAGCTTCTTCTTGGCTGATAAGGACAGGAGAATGGGTCTTCTCCATCCTGGATATCCTCTTCCTTTAAATAAAGAATTGACTAAGGTCATTCCAGGCGAGTCAGAATTGTTGAGATGATAGGGATGATTAGCATCATAAGCTATAGATTTGGCAACACTACTTGCTTCAGCAGTAGGAGTTACAGTTGTTTCAACCATTTTAGCCTAGTGATTTGAGTAAACTTTGATGTAAAAGAAAAATTGATGGACGAACTGTTGGATCGAGCTCACTACTCTGATACCATGAAGTAATAGAAAAAATTTTACTTTGAGAGAATGTTGTATCTTTTCTGTATTGAATGAATTTATCTCTGTGCAGTGTACTATTTATCTACAGAAAAGGAATCTAGAAAATAACCACCTATGCACTTGTCTTTATTCTATTAGCTACTCTATAACTAATCACATGTTATTTATAACAATAATAAAGAATATGGAAAATAGATAAGGCTCTATCTTTAGCTGGGCCAACGGTAATAACCCAACTTGGAATATTGTGAAAATCCCAATACCCAGTAGGCCCAGTTGTGTCTAAAAGATATCCAGACAATATCAAAATATTGAAGCTTCAGTGGACCACTTTACTCTTCATCTCTACTTTACTCTTCTTCAGCATCTTCTTCGTTTCTTCCTCTTTTTTCTTGATAGTTCCATGAATCATAAGATTAGGATGGGGTTTCTTCGTTCCATGAATCATAAGATTAGGATGGGGTTTCTTCATCTTAACATGTAGCTCTAAAGCAAGCGTGACACTAATTTTATAAAAACATAATTTAGTTTAGGATCATTGTTGTGTATCGAAACTTAAGCAAAATCAACCTCTTTGAACATCCGGCCAGCAAGTGCAACCTCAGAAAAAATTCTTGAAATTTTAAGCAAGCAAAAATGAGAAGGAAACATGCAAGCTAACTATATTTTGTAACTCGTCTCCTTTTCTAACATGATAATCAGGGGCGGATGCACATAGGCCCAAGCGGTGTCACGTGACACCGCTTCGTCAGAAAATTTAACTAAATTCGTTTATGGTAGATGATATATAAAAACAAATAAGAGATAAAATAAATAAAGTGACACCACTTACCAATTCTAGGTCTCGGCCCAGTGGTTCAGCGACTATCTCTCAAACTTAAGGTCGGGTGTTCGAATCCATGTGCTTGCGTAAGTTTAATTTTTTGGGGCATTGTTTCCTACCAGTTAAAAAAGCGATTGCTTTTTTTGAACGTGTTTCTTATTGCTACTCTACTTGGCTTTTCATCTCTCTTGTCATCTCCCCTAACTTCTATAAGTCACCGTCTATCGATTAATTGTGACACCGCTTACGTAAAATTTGGCGGACGCCACTGATTATAATCAGGCATAGTTTAGACAAAGTGAAGTTTTGATTTCACTCTAGCATCAATAAATAGTATTAGAATTGCTGATTTTCAACTGGCGATTGCCAAAGAAAGTTGTTTAATTCTGGTTTTCTTTGCGGAATCATCTATATTGGCAAGAGAGACGAGTAAAACTCAAAAAACCTGCCGAATAAGTTTACGAGATAGAATTACATTTTTTATTATTTAAGTGAATATTAACATTTGCTGTGGTTTAGCAAGAAAAATGATCTATGACTATCTAAACATCGTTATAACAATTTAAACTTTTCTATATTCTCTATTTTGATGCGATATTTTCTTTATCAGATTCTCTGGCAGTCTATATATAATTCATGCCCTCCTTAAGTTACTTTTGGATACATAAATAATCCCCAACAGCAATTGAAGTCGCCCCTTCCCGTAGACTAAATTGTGGTCGACGAAGTAAGAAACTAGTAATGAAGCATATGCAATTGAAGAAGAAGAACAAGATGATGAGGATGATCCAATAAAACTTTGGTGGCTCCCAAATATCTCACAAAGGATGAAAGAATTTTATTTGTGCCTATAATTCGTTGGAGTATCAACTGAAAAAGGTAAATATGTCTTCAACTAACGTAGAAATTCAGGTAAGAAGCATCCACGAAATAATAAGAGATAAATATCATTCACGATTTGGTGATTAATGCCGAATGACTTTTTCTGATTTGAATGACAAATGCAGATAACGACAACAAACTTTTTCTTAGAGGGGCAAGAATATTTAAGTTGTTATGGAAGATTTATAGAATAATAGAATGCAAAACGCTAAAAATGTAAAATCCTATTGAATTCACTTTCTAGCTTCTATTAATAATTATAACTCGCATATTATATTACACTATATCTTTATTTATTTTCTAATTAACTAGTTAATTTTAAAAAAAAATGCAATGTGAGGCAATCCTGAGCGGAATCTCAGCATGAGGTTTGGCTACAATCTTAACCTGTTAGTTCATTTTCTAAATGGTGCAACGTTCTTTCTATTATGCCTAAGTTCTATGAATCAATGTGTAACGACCCGATCGGTTGTTTCGAGAGTTATAACCCCGTTCACCATTTCTTGCTTCTTTTTGTGTTCAATAGCTGTATTATGATTTACCAGGTTTGTTTGTTTGGGTCCGGAGTGATTTTGAGTGAATTGAGACAATAAGCCTCTTATCTGAAAATTTAAGTTGGAAGAGTTGATCAGAAGTTGACTTATGTGTAAACGACCTCGGATTTGAATTATGATGGCTCCGTTAGGTGATTTTGGACTTAGGAGCGCGTTCGAAATGTGATTTGGATGTCCATAATGATGGAATATATACCACAGCGGAAGCAATAACAGAATCTTATTCACGTGTAATCTAAACAACTAGCATGTATGAAGATTTTAGGATTACCTCTTGAAGCGTAAACACAACAAATCTATGTCGTTCTCCAGTTCCTCAGTTGAAAACGCAC